>CM046373.1:3999756-4049353 GCA_025413025.1 Ficus hispida | reverse complement strand
CATGGTACTCTCTAACATGCAATCCGG
Organism: Ficus hispida; assembly: GCA_025413025.1. Lineage (NCBI taxonomy): Eukaryota > Viridiplantae > Streptophyta > Magnoliopsida > Rosales > Moraceae > Ficus > Ficus hispida. Next base: position 4,049,326 of record CM046373.1, on the reverse strand, counting down.
AAAAGGATTAGACAAGTAGGATTTGTGTAGACAAATAATATGATTTGTCAACATGTGATTGGTTAACTTGAATTTTGAAAATAAGATTGTGTTTGAATTATTTAATTTTGGAAAACAAATTTTTTTCTCCTAATCTAAAAGGGTGCATGGTTTTAGATAGGTGAGAGAAGAAAATTTTGTTTCAAAATTGTTCAAATATATTCCTAACATTAAATTATTAATTGATTTAAATAATAGAGATTATTTGATGAATTTTTTCTTGTAGTGCAACGGTTTTATGAGGAGAAAAGAATTCAAATATTCTATTTATTTAAATTAATAAATATGGTTGATGTTTGAGGAAAAATATTTAATTCAAATAAGTGAATCTTATTTAAATTTAAAAAGGTTTAAAAGTAATTTGAATCTAGATAAGAACTAGGATCTTTTCACTAGTCTAGATTCTTGATTTAAATTTAAACCACCAATCTAGATATATCCTTAAGTGGCCGAATTTTTTAGAGGAGATTCTCTCCTAGGAAAAACGTTTTTAGGTTCAATGAATCTAGTCCTAAAGTTGTATGATCTTTTGGTTCAAAATTTATCCAGAAAATAATTATTATTATTTTTCAAGTAGGAATTAAATTTTGAAAAGGATTAGACTTCTATAATAAAGGCTAGGAATTCTTGAGAAACTAAGATTTGAGTATTTTTCTTTGTGAAAAACATTTTTGGGAGAGAAGAGAAAAATAATTTGGTTTTCTTCTGCTTAAAAATTCGGCTATCTTGTGAAAAAAAAAGAGAGAAAATTCTATTGAATCAAAACTGAGAAGAAGGTTAAACCGAGTGATAATTTTCATAGGAGGTTAACCGGTCCCTGTTTTGCAGTTTTGAAGAAAGAAGTTGGATCATATTCTCAACGAGGAACATCGGAATTGAGAATGAAGGATCTAGACTTCGGATAGTTACGGTCTCTTGGATTCATAGAACGTGTGCCCACAACACACTCTGAGACGTGGAACTCGAGAATAGTAGAGAAGACACGTTGGTCAAACGCTCTAGTGATTCCGGAATCCGAGAAATAAGGTACGCTTGATCATGAATTAATTTATTATTATATGCATCATGAGATTCTTTTCGAAACGGCATAAAAATTTTAAAACTTCCGCTGTGCCGTTACTCCGATATCGGATCTGTTTTTTCCAACACGAGGAACATCGAAATTGAGAAGGAGGGATCTAGACTTCGGAAAGCATTACCGGTCGCTTGGATTCATAGAACATGTGCCCACACACACTCTGAGACGTGGAACTCGAGAATAGTAGAGAAGATACGTTGGTCAAACGTTCTAGTGATTTCGGAATCCGAGAAATAAGGTACGCTTGATCATGAATTTAATTTATTGTTATATGCATCATGAGATTCTTTTCGGAAATGGCATAAAAATTTTAAAACTTCCGTTGCACCGTAACTCTGATATCGGATCCGTTTTTTCCAATAATTGGTATCAGAATCAACTCATGATTATGCATATAATATAAATTATTTGATCGAATAAATTTCTCTCTATGCATTAATGAAATATTTTAGAGAGTTGGCACTCTAGGTTTTATTTTGTGTATGTTAAATATATTATGAATGGATGTATGGATGAATGCTTTATATTATTTTTATAATATATGATGCTTGTTCAATTTTGTCGGTCATGATTCTATAAAGGTTATAATTTGTATCTAGGTTTTTCAAGTGTAATAGATGCGGTCTATTATCACCGCTAGATCGTTCTTTCAATTCCTAGAATGTTTTGTAAGCCAAAAACGGCATAGGAATTTTTTTTTTTTTTTTTTTTTTGTAAAATTCGGGCTACAATGGATTCGAGAAGATTGAAGATGAACGAAGGTATGAAAATTTTCAAAGGATGTGATTTTTTGTTTTTCTTTTGGAATTAAAAAAAACATTTTTTTAATAAAAAAAATCACAGAATCTTTTTGAAAATTTAATTTTCCAATTATATGTGATCTTGATAATTTGGAAATCAAAATTGAAAACTTAAATTTAAATTTAATGGATATTATTATGAATTTTAAAATTTTGAGATTTAAATTTGAAATTTGAAATTTGAAATTTTTGAATTTTGAAATTTAAATAATCGGATTTTTTTATTTAAATTTTGATATTTTGTAATTTTGATTAAAATTAAAAATCACATATAGTCTTTTTTGAAATTTGAATTTTAAATTTAAATTAAAAAAGATGTGGCATTGGAAACGGAAGAAACATTGAAGAAGGATACAAGGCATGAATCTACAAATGAAGGCCGATATATGTTTCAGTTAATTTTTGTAAATTTTGCAATTTTCTTTTCTCTAGAATGGAATCATGATCCACGGCTATTTACATATTTTGCAAACCATGGATGATGTGTTGCTAGATGAATATGATATATTATTTCGTGATGTATTGATAACATGCCATATAGACTAGGGAGCGCCACTCAATAAATATTGTTTATGCATGAAAAACAAAAACCCTAATTTAAAAGATTGAATGGGAGGAGGTTTTATACACTAAGACCTACGGCCTCCATCATTGGTCCAATAGTTACGCATGGTAGTGCCTACTACTCGGTTTTGACCCGGGAATTCCCTTCGGATAGGTATCTTACCTAGAGCGCACACTGATTTGGATTTCCGAAAGGATAATAATTTTGGACATATTTTATGTTTAGATCACCCCTCGGTAGCGGATGTAAAATATGGATTCAAAATTGGAAATAATGGTTATACACTCAAGCTACTTTATTTATTAATCCTCCCTCGAAGCTCTGATATGTAAAGTAGTGGCCAAATAAACGATAGTTAATATATATTTATTGGAGTTTGCTCCATGGACGAATATGTATTAATCGGAAGGGATCCGTGTTCTTAGCTAGTTATTTTATGACTATCCTCGGTAGCTTAGAAAGCAGAAGCTAGGAATTATCGTTGTAAGGTATGTATTTTAAGGATTTTACACATGAACATTTAGATTGTATATAGATCTTTTTGTTTCATTACAAAATCATATTTATAAACTGATAGGATGTTTGCTCGTACTTATTACATGTTTTCTTATTATAGATCAAAATGTCGAGCTCTTTATCTGTGATACTTACGCAAAACAAATTAACTAGTGAGAATTTTAATGACTGGAAAAGGAACTTGCTTATCGTCCTAAACTTTGAGAAACACAGTTTCATCCTAACCCAACCTCGACCACCTACGCCTGCGATTGATGCTCCTGATAGGGGAATTTACAGCGCTTGAGTATTGGGGCAATTCCAACCTAAGTGCCATGTGCTATATTCGGGCGAGCATGTCTAACGTGCTCCAAAAATAGCATGAGGAACATCAAACTGCTAGGCAGATCATGGATAACTTGGAGGAGATGTTTGGTGAACAAACTATCAAAGGTCTCATGAACTGCAGGTAGAAGGTTGGAACTCCCATCAAAGAGCACATGATGAAAGTCATGGCTTATTTGTCTGAGGCTCAGACAAATGGGGCTGAGATCAATGCTGCAACTCAATTGGTGATGGTTTTCCAAACCTTATCTAAGGATTTCGATTTGTTTCAGGCATCCTATAACCTTAACCGGAAGAAGATGTCTTTAACGGAATTGATGAAAGAGTTGCAAGCCTTTGAGAACATTTTTAAAGGTTCTGGATCTAAGGTTGAGGCAAATGTGACTGAACCTAGTTTGCCTGCTCCTAATCCCAAAAGGAAGAAGGAAAAGGGGAAGAACAAGGGAAACAAGCCTGCGGTGAATGCACCTATTTCTAAGAAGTCTACCAAGACTAAGAAGCGAAGGTGGATCCCAAAAAGGCTAGGTGCTTTCACTGTGGGAAGAAAGGACATTTCAAGAAGGATTGCCGAGAATACCTGGCTTTACAAAAACAGAAAGGTAATTTCAATATCCTGTATTTTGAGGGTTATTTAATGGAAGAATCTAAGGACAATTGGGTTATAGATTCTGGAGCTACTAACCATGTTTGTATTTCTCAACAGGGGTTCAATGTAACGAGAAGTCTGCGTGAGAAGACTTCATGTTAAGAAGTGGTGATGGGACGTTGGTCCGAGCTGAAGCAGTGGGAGCAGTGCATCTTTATTTTGATGAATTTAGGTTTATTATTTTGAGACATTGTTTTTATGTTCCTAGTTTCAAAAGGAACCTAATTTCAGTAGCTTGTTTGATTAAAGATTCTTATTTAGTTTCTTTTAATAATAAAGTTATTATTAGGAAAAATAATTCTCTTATCTGTAATGGATGAATGCATGGAAATCTTTATTTTATCAAACCTAAGATGCACTCACTGCTTGATACAGAATTGGAAAAGAACTCTAAAAGACACAAGTCTTCTCACTCTAACAAATCATATCTTTGGTATTTACGACTTGGTCACATAAGCCTTAACAGAATTCAAAGGATGGTAAAGGAGGAATGCCTTGACTTGTATGAGGTTGAACCTTGGCCACAATGTGAATCCTATTTGGAGGGCAAGATGACTAAATGGCACTTTGCTGCTAAGGATGGTCGTGTCGGGGAATTTTTAGAACTTTGCATACGGATGTTTGTGGTCCTATGAACATAAAAGCACGTGGTGGGTATGAGTATTACATCACTTTTATTGATGATTACTCAAGGTATGGATATGTCTATTTGATGACCCGCAAAAGCGAAGCCTTTGACAAGTTCAAAGAATTTCGGGCTGAAGCGGAGAAACAATTAGGCAAGTCCATTAAGACACTTCGATCGGATCGAGGTGGGGAATACCTATCGGATGAGTTCTTAGAAAATTTGATAGAGAATGGGATACAATCCCAGTTGACTGCACCTGGTACTCCTCAACAGAATGGTGTAACTAAGAGAAGGAATAGAACCCTATTGGATATGGTCCGGTCTATGATGAGTTACTCCACATTACCTTTGTCATTTTGGGGGCACGCCATACAAACTGCATGCTATCTTCTGAATAATGTTCCCTCTAAATCGGTTCCTAAAACTCCTTACGAGTTATGGACGAGTAGGAAACCTAATTTGAATCATATTCGAATTTGGGGTTGTCCGGCACACGTCCTGGATAAGGAAGCGAAGAAGTTGGAGTCATGATCAGAAGTGTGCTTGTTTGTTGGCTATCCAAAAGGGATAAAAGGTGGTCTGTTCAATAATCCGAAGTAAAATAAAGTCTTTATTTCTACATATGCAACATTCCTAGAGGAAAGTTATGTGGAAGACTTTAAACCTCGTAGCAAAGTAGTGCTTGAGGAGATGACTTCGGGTTTGAATATTCCTAAAGTCACAGAAAACCCTGTGGAAAAACCACTAAAGAATCAACAACCACGGGAGCTTCATCGTAGTGGGAGGATTATCAGGGAACCTGATAGGTACATGTTCAATGGTGAAGTTTTTGAAGCATAATCCATAGAACATGTTGATGATCCGGCTACGTATAAAGAAGCTATGGAGGATGTTGATTCTAGTCTTTGGCAAAAGGCTATAAACACTGAGATGGAATCTATGGATTCCAACGGGGTCTGAAAACTTGTAGACTTACCTCAAGGCATAAACCAATTGGGTGTAAGTGGGTATACAAGAGGAAGAGAGGTGTGGATGGGAAAGTGGAAACTTTCAAGGCAAGACTTATAGCAAAGGGCTATACGCAGAAAAAAGGAATCGATTATGAAGAAACATTCTCGCCTATAGCAATGCTCAAGCCAATCCGCATTCTTTCATCCATTGTGGCTGCTCTCGATTATGAGATCTGGCAAATGGATGTCAAGACAGCTTTCTTGAATGGCTATCTTGAGGAAGATATCTATATGATACAACCAGACGGGTTCAAGGCAAAAGGCCAATAAGACAAGAAATGCAAGTTGCTTAAATCTATTTATGGATTAAAGCAAGCATCTCGTTCTTGGAATATTAGGTTTGATCAAGCAATCAAAACCTATGAATTCGAACAAAACATTGATGAACCATGTGTTTATAAATGTATCAAGAACGAGAAAGTGGTTTTCCTAGTACTTTTTGCGGATGATATATTGCTTATTGGAAACGATGTGGCAATGTTATTATCTGTCAAAGTTTGGTTAGCCAAACAGTTTGACATAAAGGACTTAGGAGAAGCTAGTTATGTTCTTGGAATTCAACTCTTTAGAGATAGAAAGAACAAAATGATAGCACTCTCCCAAGCTTCATACATTGATAAAGTACTTGAAAAGATTTCTATGAAAGATTCCAAGAAAGGTGCCCAACCTTTCAGGATTGGAATCAAGCTTTTTAGAGATGACTGTCCCAAGACATCGGAAGAAAGGGAGTGTATGAAAAATGTACCTTATGCATCAGCGGTAGGTAGTCTAATGTATGCTATGTTATGCACAAGGCCTAACATTTATTTTGCGGTTAGAATAGTAAGTCGATATCAGTCAAATCCAGAACCGAACCATTAGGCTGCATCAAGTATATACTTAAGTATCTACGGAGAACGAGGGATTATATGCTAGTGTATTCCGATCAGGACCTTGTTCCGATAGGATACACCGATTCTGATTTTCAATCAGATCAGGATTCAAGGAAATCGACTTCAGGATTTGTCTTTACCCTTGGAGGTGGTGCCGTTGTGTGGAGGAGTATTAAGCAATCTTACATTACTGACTCGACCATGGAAGCCGGGTATGTGGAAGCCAGTAAGGCATCAAAGGAAGCGGTATGGCTCCGCAGGTTCCTTAGTGACCTTGAGGTCGTTCCTGGTATGGATAAAGCTATGGTGCTTTACTATGATAATAGTGCAGCAGTAGCTAATACCAAGGATCCTTGGTATCATAAGAGGAGTAAGCACATTGACAGAAAATATCACATCACCAGAGGCTTTGTTGAGGGTGGAAATGTGACGGTTTGCAAAATTGCATCAGAGAACAATCTTACCGACCCGTTCATGAAGACTTTGTTAGCCAGAAGATTCGAAGAACACGTCGAAGACATGGGGATACGTAATATGTCACATTTACTCGCTTAGGGCAAGTGGAAGAATGTTGGGATCTATATGTGCCATAATAGTAGAAAATCAATATTAGGGATTTTCTGTAAATATGACATTTTGATAGTAATAAGAGGAGGTTATTCATGTTTAATAAGTTGTGTCCTATTTACTTTCATTTGTTGATTGTATAGTTATTTGACCAAACATAAAATACTCCTTGGCTGTTGGTAATATATCGGATTACCATATGTATACGGGGTATACATAGAAGACGTGGTAATTTGATAACAGTCGAAATAAATAGTCCGCAATCGATGGAATAAGATTTGGGGATCTTATTCATGATACGATTGTAAAGGTTGTCTACTTCCATGGAGGGATGGTTTTTCTTGACCATTGGATAAGTTCCGAGTGGAAACTTTAATGTATACCAGTATTGAGATATGACATTGGACTGGACCTAAAGTGTTAATTGATTCGGTTTAATAATTCCGTTTATAAGAATCAATGACGCTTTGATTATCATCCTATATTAATCTTAATCCTGAAATGATTACTTGAGTTCGTATCCATGACTTATGTACTTTAATGCACTACAGGTGAGACTGTTAATTCATGGTCAATATAATTGTGTTTTGGGTGCATGACTTATGGATGGAGAAATCAAGATTCATAGATATGGAATCCATAGCTATCTTCATGATAGTACATGTTATCTACTTGAAGGCATTATTCGGGGATTGAAAGATAGTATAACAAGATCTTGGCCATCGGTTTACTTTGTGTTCTCTGATGGTTTACCAATTGTATGGTTTTACAATTGGTGGTTCTTTCAATGGAGAATAGTGGAACTTTAAGTTAAAATGATTGAAAAGGTAAAACGGAAAAAGTCCTTAATTCAATCATGGATAACATATGGGGATTACGCAAGTGATGAATAAATCATGGAAGAAGCACTACATGAGAGAGCTTTCGTAATACGGTATGTAAACAGGAGTTCAGCTTCAAACTTTTAGTGTAATAGTTTTGAAGTTGATAATTGATGAATAATTAATCTTGGATTAATTTTTCACAATTATAGGAGCCTCTTTACATATTTCTATCGGGTCCCTCTATTAGCTCATATAGCTCCATATAGCATCTCGGGATTTATTCCTAATGAGATCGGTAAATTTAAATGGAATTTTGTAATGTCTATTAAGACATGGTACTCTCTAACATGCAATCCGGAAAAGGATTGGATATGTAGGATTTGTGAAGACAAATAATTTGATTTGTCAACATGTGATTGGTTAATTTGAATTTTGGAAATAAGATTGTGTTCGAATTATTTAATTTTGGAAAACAAAGTTTTTCTCTCCTAATCTAAATGTAGTGTACGGTTTTTAGATAGGTGGAGAGAAAAAAATTTTATTTCAAAATTGTTCAAATATATTCCTAACAGTAAATTATTAATTGATTTAAATAATAGAGATTATTTGATGAATTTTTTTCTTTTAAAATGTTGTGGACAGTTTTTGAGAGGAGAAAAATTTCAAATATTCCATTTATTTAAATTAAAAAATATTGTTGATGTTTGAGGAAAATATTTAATTCAAACAAGTGAATCTTATTTAAATTCAAAAAGGTTTAAAAGTAATTTAAATCTAGATAGGACTAGGATCTTTTCACTAGTCTAGATTCTTGAATTAAAATTTGAATCACCAATCAAGATTTATCTAAAAGTGGCCGATTTTTTTGAAGAGATTCTCTCCTTGGAAAAACATTTTTAGGTTCAATGAATCTATCCCTAAAGTTGTATGATCTTTTGATTCAAAATTTATCCAGAAAAATAATTATTAATTATTTTTCAAGAAGGAAATAAATTTTGAAAAGGATTAGACCTCTATATAAAGGCTAGGAATTCTTGAGAAACTAATTTTTGGTCATTCACTAAGGAGAAAAACGTTTTTTGGAGAGAGAGAGAAAGCCAATTGTGGTTTCTTCTACTTCATAAAATTCGGCTATCTTGTGAGAAAGAAAAAGAGAGAAAATTCCATTGAATCAAAACTGTAAGGAAGGTTAAACTGAGTGATAATTTTTATAGGAGTTTAACCGGTTCCTGTTTTGTAGTTTTGAAGAAAGAGGTTGGAACATATTCTCAACGAGGAACATCGGAATTGAGAAGGAGGATTCTAGACTTCGGAAAGCATTACCGGTCGCTTATATTCATCGAACGTGTGTCCACACACACTCTGAGACGTGGAACTCAAGAATAATAGAGAAGACATGTTAGTCAAACGCTCTAGTGATTCCGGAATCCGAGAAATAAGGTACGCTTGATCATGAATTTAATTTATGGTTATATGCATCATGAGATTCTTTTCGAAAACGGCATAAAAATTTTAAAACTTCCGCTGCACCGTAACTCTGATTTCGGATCCGTTTTTTCCAACAAATTTAGCCTTAAGCCAGTCATGAATAACCTAAAGAAGTGTTACATAGATGACGTATAATGGACAAAATTTTTCAGATCTTTCATAAATATATAGTATATAAGCAAGAGTGCAGTTTTCGGAGTTTTAGTGGAGTAACACCGACATTAATAATTGAGTAGAAAATCAACCCCCGGTTGATTCACTTATAAATTATTGGAGCTTGGTTCAATACGTCAATTAGGTTCCTTTGCTAGCTCATAAACTCCCTTTGGAATCGACCTGTTTTTGTAATAAATCTAGTAATTTGAAGGATTGCAGGTAACTTTATATAATTCAAGAAATTTAGTTGAGTAATAACTAAATATCTTATAGACAATGACCCTTGTGATGTTAGTTATTTTAAACATGAATCCAAATGACAAGATTATTCAAAATTGGAAATAAGATATAATAATATCTATGGCTTCCAGCCACAAGTATAAATAGACCCCTTAGCCTGCTATTTTTTCGTTGGATCACAAGAAGCAAAAACCAAGAGGTTCTTTAAGATTTGAGAAGAATAAATTTTTGTTTATATATACATTTATCAAATAATTATTCTTGATACCCTTGTATTTGGAGGGAGAAGACCATTACCGATTTGATTGAATAGACATTGAAGGTGTGCTCACATGTACAAACATCGGTTCAGTGGGAGAGGAATAGCAAAGCAGGCTAGTTAGTTCAAGATCTTCTTCGTGTGGTTCTTAAAGAAAGCTCTATTAGAAATCTAGTTCCTATCTTCAAGAGGTATGTTGGTTATACATTAATTTAGTGTATGTGGCAATATAAGTTTTGACTCCTAAAATTGTTTTAAAAAGTTTTTATTCTCACGCTGCCACGGCACTATTTTTTCCTACATAGGTTTCCAAATATTTTCATGGAGTTACTTTTTCAAGTTTGGAAATGTTCATGGTTGCTTCTCTCCAAATTGCACCAATCTACTGATTAAAGATTGCTTACCAAATAGCCAACTTCTTTTCGCATTTTTCTTCATCAATCTTAATGCCAATATATGTAATTTCTCAATAGCACGGCTAAAAGATGAAATCTTGACATGGAATTTGGTTATCTTGATAACAAAAGAAGCAAAATCACCATAGTCTACTCTATGTTTTTGGCACAATACCCATTCACCTTGGTTCTACAGAAAATTTGCTTCGCTTTTCCTTTAAAGATGTATATTAAATTATGCATGTATAGATAAGAGCGTTTCGTGCCAATTTCTTGCAAAGTTGAACATCTAGCATATGATTAAGGAAATTACGCACAAAAAAAAAACCCTTGAATTAAAGTTGAAAATGGTACCAAACTAATTTAGATGTTTGTGATATCAATTATTTTCTCTTATCATTTGTGAAATAATAATAATAATAATAATAATAATAATAATAATGAAAAAGGACAAAACAGTAAAAGTACAAAAAGAGTGTGTAAACACGGCAAGAAAACTAGGGTTCTTTTAGGCGAACTAGCAAGGGCATGTGAAGGAGTGCATGGAAAGTTGGGTCAGCGTGTTTGGGAAGAAAATTATTTAAAAAAATAAAATAAAATAAGACAAGGAAAAGTAAGAAGAATCCAAATGGATGGTCAAGAATACCGTGCAATAATTTATTAGCTGTGACGTTAAACCAAACATGACTTGCCCTGCCACTGCCAAACCTCTTAATCTTAATATTAAACGAGAGGATGAAATTTGGCCGCAAAGGTTGGCTTAAACCTCGAACACTTTTCTACCCTCTCTGGCTTCGTGACAATTAATTGAGTTCGTGTGTGTGTATATATATGTATATTTGTAACATCAAACATACGTTGCATAATGAATATATGTATAACATGACTTTATATATATATATATATATTTAGATATATATCTGAGTGCTGATGTATTCTAGGAACCGACTCTGGTTTCCTCAGACGCGGTTTTTTGTCGCTGCTGGCCTTTTTGCGTGTGTTTCCTACTTTTCCTCTTTGTTTTCAGGGATTGCATCAAGTGTGGTGCTTGCTTAACTAGTAAGCTTATTATTATGTTTTTCTTTCCGGTGACAAGAAAATAGAATTAAAAAGTTCATCTACATATATTAATAATATTCTCACAACAAACTTGGTGGGGTTCAAAAAATTGAGGGTCCATTTGAGAGCATTTTTCGAATGATTTTGTTTTGGAAACAAAATAAAAATGAGAATATTTTAAAAATGACTTTGAAATTTTTTTGAAATTAATTTGAATAAAAAAAAAATAAAGTAAAAAGGTCCATCTATTGATACCCTTAATTTTACTTTTTCCACCCACTTTTTAAAACCACCTAACAAATTAATTTTGAATTAAAAAATTACTTGTTTCACTCAATTTTCTCAAAAAAAACCTTTATAACTAAATTATTTCTTTTTTTTTTTCTTATTATACAGTTTTTTTTTCTAGTTTTTTTTTTTCCACTAGATTTCCAACCAGTTATAATGTAGTCATAATTGTTACTGAGGGTAATATATTTATATTTTTAATTAGAGGTAAATTTCAATCTTCTACATAAACTATTTGCGATATTATTAGGTTCTCTTACACTTAATTTTCTCATACAGCTTAATATATATTTGTTTAATAAAATGAAGGATAATTGATATATGTAGAAAAAAATACACATTTTTCTCCAGAATAATACGAATTCGTATAATTTTTAGACCATTATAAATGATTTTACGGATATAATTGAAATTTGTACTTCAAGTGGGTTTGTAGATCATTTAACAAATCTTTTGTCACTTCAATAAAATCTTGTGTTACTTAGTCATAAGTAATATGCTTCCAACAAAAAAATTTAAAAGTAAAAGAAAAAGTACATTAATTTTAAACAAATATAGGAGTTCGTGAATTAAAATTACTCTAAATATATAAGCCAACGAAAAATTCATGTTGGATATAAAAAATAAGAATAATAATCCTTGTCGGACAAAAATAAAATAAACAAAACAAAACATCGTGTTGTTTTTAAAGTGAAAATGTATAGGAGATTTAGACTTGGTGGGTGCAGAAATAAGAAGGGCAAATAATTTAATTAAAAGAGCTTTTTGAGATAATTAAGTGGTAGAACAAGCAATTTTTCAATTCGAAAGTGGATGGAAAAAGTAAAATAAGAGATGTTAATAGACCCACTCAAAGTAAAATTGTGCCTGGGAATGTTTTTGAAATTATTTGATTAAATATGTAAGGTTTGGAAAATGAAAATGAAAATGACCTTATTTCGTTTTCAAGTTTCTTAAGAAAAAAATGAAAACAAATGGTATTTTAGAATCATTTCCAAAAACCGTGTAAACGTTTTGGTAATACCAAACAGGAAGCATTTATTTGTCGCAAAACTGCACACATCCTAATCTATCACAAACATTTTCTCTAAATGGCCCTCTTTATTAAAATTTTTTTCCCTGTACTTTAACATTTTAGAACCTTTTTTTTGTTTTTTTTGTGAAACTATTAATAAATAATTTTATTTACAGACACACTGATACGAATAAGATTGCACATCCAAGTATGCATGATGGGGAAGTAACAAGTGGGATTGGGGGACTCAGGGGCAGCGCCCACATGAACCATTAGGCTTGCCAAGTGGACCAATTACGAGACTTAGGGCCAAGCGATTTAAAGAAGCATTGAATGGGCTGATTCAAGAAGTGTGCACTCAAGTAAATTCGTGGAAGCCCATTGACCTTGGACCATGTTATCATCAGAAGAGCATCACCATGATTGGAGTTTTAGAAGAGCCGGGTCAAAATCAAGCTTAATTTTCAGCATGGCTACTTTCCGTTTTTAGTGTGTTAGGTCTGGGTTTCCTTGGATATAAATTTATTTATTTCTTTTTTTATTTAGGCATGACTCTTTTGCTGTAATGACTGATAATAAAGCCAAATTAGAACATAATGTTTCCTTTCTAGTTTTAGGTATTAAATAGGAAGAGTAGGTCAGTTTTCCTAATTTGTTTTTATTTCTTTTAGAATAAATCCGAATTTATTAGAACATAATTTAGGAAAAGGAAAACTTAATTGTATTCAGCAGCCTATAAAAAGGTCTGCTTTGGAAGCTAAGGCAGTTTTGGAGAATTCAGAAAAAAAAGTGAGAATTTGTGTGTTCTTACATTCTTGAAAAGACTTTTGAACTTATCAAGTTATTCTTGTGGCGTTCAACAGCCAAACTTATCATCTAGGTCCTTGAAACGTTCTTGAGAGTCTTGGTGGGGCGTTTGTCAATATCCGAAGTCTTGGTTCTTATCTCGCCAGGTAACGGGTCAAGGCTCAAACAAGCTTGCGTCTTGAAGGTCTTGGGATTTGAATCCACGTTTGGTGTCGGGTTTCATCGTTTCATCGGCGAGGTTCATATCAGTTGGTATCAAAGCTTGGACCATGTTATCATCAGAAGAGCATCACCATGATTGGAGTTCTAGAAGAGCCCGGTCAAAATCAAGCTTAATTTTCAGCATGGCTACTTTTCGTTTTTAGTGTGTTAGGTCTGAGTTTCCTTAGATACAAATTTATTTCTTTCTTTTTTTTATTTAGGCATGACTCTTTTTGTGTAATGGCTGATAATAAAGCCAAATTAGACACATAATGTTTCCTTTCTAGTTTTAGGCATTAAATAGGAAGAGTAGGTCAGTTTTCCTAATTTGTTTTTATTTCTTTTGGAATAAATCCGAATTTATTAGAACATAATTTAGGAAAAGGAAAACTTAATTGTATTCAGCAGCCTATAAAAAGGTCTGCTTTGGAAGCTAAGGCAGTTTTGGAAAATTCAGAAAAAAAGTGAGAATTTGTGTGTTCTTATATTCTTGAAAAGACTTTTGAACTTATCAAGTTATTCTTGTGGCGTTCAACAGCCAAACTTATCATCTAGGTTCTTGAGACGTTCTTGAGAGTCTTGGTGTGGCGTTTGTCAATATCCGAAGTCTTGGTTCTTATCTCGCTAGGTAACGGGTCAAGGCTCAAACAAGCTTGCGTCTTGAAGGTCTTGGGATCTGAATCCACGTTTGGTGTCGGGTTTCGTTGTTTCATCGGCGAGGTTCATATCACACACAGAATATAATATAATATATAGTTACTTTATTGAAGCTCAGTTAACTAATTGGTTTCTCAAATTTTACTTTTAGAAACAGACGTACGAGACGTAGATTGATTTCTTCTCATATCAAAAGAAAGTTAAAGAGTCAATCTTGCATCTTGTCTCTGTGGAGGACCTACGAGCTCAAGTAGATATCAGTTTTCGTTTAGAATATTTCCCAAAAAATCTTTTTAAACTTGCAAGAGTACTTAGTAAGTTATAACAGTATTGGTTTTATATTAATAAAAAATATGCAAGCAATCAATTTTTGTTCTTAATTAATTTTTTTTCCCTGAAATTTCAATTATTCCTTTTTTTTTTCTCAAATATAACTATACCCCTAGTCACCTGAATGACAGTAACTTAAAGATTATTATACCAACATGACAAAGAATATTAATACTAGATAAGTATAATATAAAATTAATCTAAAATTATTGTCATTTTAGTCAAGATGGAATTTGTATTATGTTGGTAAAAAAAATGATAGCTATTTAAGCAATTTTCTCTAATTATTAAAATATATTAGTATGTTCCTATTAATTTCAAATGACATATCAAATTATTTTCCAACTCTGCCTCTTATTATTAGAGTGCCAGTAAACATATAGAAACCAATGGATGGATTTGTGTACATTTACATATATATGTCTTTTGAACTGAGAATAATAATAAGAAACAATTTTTTAATTTTCTTATACGATGTTTGTATCCTAATGGTTGTTTTCTTGTGCGTAGATACGAGAGGCAGAATTTCGCTGAGGAAATAAAATTAGATGAACAAAATATTTTCAAGCACTGACTCGTTTTTATTTAATATATTATTAATGAAGTAATCTAATACATACCTCCTTGAAGTGTGTGCTCTTTCTTCATAATTTTCTTAAACCCCATCATATATACGTACGGGCAAAAGCGTTTGAATGATACAAATCTAAAAATTATTACATCAATATCATACAAAATATTAATATTAAATCACTAATATATTATATGATATAAAATTAAATAAAATTTAACTAAAATTTATATCATGTTAGTTAAAAATAAAAATTTATATCATGTTGATCAATATATAAAATAAAAATGGTTATTTATGTAATTTTCATATACACACACGATATACTAACTTAGAAAGTTCGAAATTATGGGCCTGGGATTCATACTCACTCTTTGACCAATCGTGTGTAATTGAATTAATTATATATGATTGCCGTTTATTATTAGGAAAAAGAGTTTTAGAGGGAGAAAGGTAGAGAGAGAAAGAATATTTGAGAATGAAAGATAAAATTTTCATTAATCTGAAAGTTGATTATAATTAATAATAAATAGATTACACAAATCAATTATAAGTCTCCACGTATATAAGCTATAACAAACCTATAACAATCAAACTAACATATAAGCTGCTTAATTATTATTCCAAACACCATTAAACGCTTTTTTTTCTTTTTTTTTTTTAAACGTACTATATTTAATTTTCCCGGCCTTTATTCAAAAATAAAAAAACAGTGATATAGATGGCTTCGCAGACCGTCGTGGTGTCAGTACATGGATACGTGCATGACCATTTTTTTTAATTAAACATAAATTATATTAAAAATATATATATATATATATATATATATATATATATATTACAAATCTAAAGAGAAAAAAGACCAAAATTAAAACTTAGAAAAACAACCAAAAGTAGACAAAGCAAGAGAACGAAGTAATAACCAAAGAGAAGTCATTGATATTGTCTCAATTCTCTTCCCCATACAGGCACCAAATTTGAAATGGGCATTTTCCTTTGCAGGCTATTTGTCCAATTTTCATCTCAAAGTGGGAGTATGATTTTCTTTGGTAATAATCCCAAACATTAAATTCTAGATTTTCTTTCAAGAGAAAGAATTCTCAAACGAAATTCAAATGAAATTCTTTATTTCTTAAGAACTTTGAATATAATCACAGAGTTTCTCTCCCTAAAAATTCTTAGAGTTTTTCTCTCTAATAATCTCTCTTAAAAATCTAAAAAGTAAAGCGTACAAATCTTAAAATTTAACTCCTATTTATAGACTCCGGAGGATCTTAATGGCAGTTCAGCATTTCTACTCTGAACCACCTTCTCTTTAACTCAGTATGTCTATCAGCCTGTGTTTTCTCAATCTGAATCTTACCAAAATTCTTTTTTTTATCAGACCTATCTTACTTATTAAACTGACATCGTTTCAAGCTCCTCTTGAGGTGTATGTCGTTTCATTGTCTAATACGGTGTCGTTTTATATAGTCAAATATTTTTTCTCCCACATCAGCCATCTTTTTCTTGTAAATTGGAAACGTTGATCTTCATTCGAATTATGAGAAAAACTTCGTTACAATTTTATCATCTCATTCTCTGTTTTGCTTTCTACTTTCCATTCTTCATTCATGACTTATGAAAAACCCATTTCTTCTTACTTTGAAGACATCCGTCAATCTTGCAAAATTCTTGAAGATATCACGTTATCTCCCATTCTTGACGATGTTGATATCTACACAGGCGAGAACATATAATCTGGGAGCGCCATTTTCTCTTTAGATCACATTCGATCTCTCAAATTTCCTTCGCATCCGTTCATCCTCGAATTCTTTCAAATTACTAACTTTCTCCTTTTCAAATTGCTCATTCATCCTTTCATTTAATAGAAGGGTATGCTTATTCTAACGAAAATATGGGTTACTCTTATTACCCTTTCTGATATCTTTTCTTCTTTTAGTTTCGACCCACTCGGCCAATTCTTCTATAAAACTTTCTCCTAAAATGGGTATGCCTATCAGCTTCACCGACTTCATGGTTCATAGCGATCCCTTATGGGACAGATACCCTGTGCTGATAAAAGGTAATTGAAAATCCGATCCCAACCCTCAGCTGTCTATTTGTTTCAACTCTTTTGATGAAGATAGAGTCCTGAAACTTGCTTATGTCCCGCCCAATCGTAGACAATTTCTTCGTTCTATTGTTCATTCTAACAACGTTCTTTTTGCCAAACTTTTTTCGTCTTCTGCTTATTCCCTTTGCACCTTAAACCTGCTATCGTTAAACTTTATTGACAAGCTCTGAATCTTTATTCTGACGATCCTTGCTATGCTCGGTGTAAGATAGGTGGATATAGATTGTTTATGACTGAAAAGGAATAGACTTAGGCAGAAAGTGTACGTTCTCTTTTTGGATCATATCATTCGGGCTCTTCTAGACAAAAACGTCACCGCGATGATTCTCATGAGCACTTTCCCTATCAACCGCTTCCTGAAAGTGACGATCACTATGGCGATCAAAGACATTTTTTGTCTTAACCATGACGATGACAAAAATGAAATCTGCTGTCCTCGCTTTCTTCGTCTTGATGGACCGCCAATTCTAAATGGGGATGTGTCCCGCAATCCTACTATTGGCAGAGCTAACATGCAAGCTCTTGACACTCCTACAGATGTCCATCGGCAATTCCAATATTCCGTTCAGGACTTGGAAGGTATGGGTAAAGCTGCTAGTATTTTGTACAAGGAAGCTCCTCATGGTGCCCTTTGTCAACTTCAGCCAGCCATAAAAGAACGAGATAAATTCAAATATCTATACGAAAAAGCTTTTAAAGAACGCGATAAAGAAAAGAAAGAAAAAGAAAAAACTCTTACAGAACTTGAGGCGCTTCAATTTGTTCTTCATGCCAGCCCTCAAGTTCAATCTGAAGTTGACAAATTAACCGCTAAGTTCAAATATCTATACAATTTCTTCTTTTTCTCTTTCTTTTCTTATCTCTCCCGGTGGGCCCTCCTTTCGTTGCTATTATTTCCGCTCTTCTGACTCAGCCTGTTTCACGGCAATGTTATAGCAATCTTGAGCCATGGTCTAATCTCCTCGAGTTTCCACTACGTTTCTGTCATCCATAGAAAGACACTTTATTACTTGATGTAACATGAATGGTATTCCTTCCATTTTGTGGATCCAATTTCTGTCAAATATAGCATTGTAGGCTGATCTAGCTTGCACTATCAAGAATTCTACATTTAAGGATTTAACAACAGTTGTGACTTCCAGAGTGGCCGACCCTTTAGGTTTAATGCTGCTTCCTTCGAATACTATTAATGAAATTGAGCTGAGTTTTATCATTGTGTCATTCAACCAAAGTCTATCAAAGGCTGTGTAGAAAATGATGTCAGCGCTGCTTCCACAAACGATCAGTACTCGTGCCACATTACAATCGTGAATTTTCAAAGTCACGACTAGTGGATCGTCATGTTGGTACTTTGATTCTGGCAAAGTCTTCTGGTCCGAGCTTGATTTCTAGAATAGTCCTTCTTTTTATGTTATGTTGTTCTATCATACAAACTTCTTTCAAGCGTTCTCCTTTTCTTTCTTATTCATCAGACCTATTACAAAATTTTCTTCTGTTTCAGTCCTTCCATGTATGACTGTTATCAACCTTGCTCCAGATCTTGAAGCAAGAAGATCCTATGTCTCGGTCACATTCCCAATTATTATTTTTTATTTCTTTTTTGTTTCGTCAATTTTTACATATTTTTTAAACTCTCCTTGTTCGATCATGGCTTGTATTTCTCCTCTAAGACTTCCACATTCTTCCGTCGTATGGCCATGATCATTGTGTAACTCACAAATTCTGGTTCTGTCTCTGTGATCTGGGTCTGTAGTCATTGGCTTTGGGGCCCTGAAAATTGCCAGATGTTTATGTTCATGAAATATTTTTCAATTGAAGTATTCAGGGGTACTTCATCTTTGACGTTGCAAGGTCTGAACTTTCTTTCCTTCTTTGCGGAGTCAATTTGACTTATATCTAATCTTCTGTCCGAATATCTCTCATTGGACCACCTTGGTTGGTCATCGATTCGTTCTTCTCAAGGTTGTTTTGGTCTGTGAATGTGATTGTTTCCTTTTCGTGGCCTATCTTTCGGTGAGTTATCCGTTTGCATCCTCCGACTTCCCATGAAGTTGGGGCTGTATTTAAAATATCCTCAGACTCCGACTTGCCATGAAGCTAGGGCTATATTTAACATATCGTGCTTTCTCAGCTCGGATACTTCTCTCAGCTTTCAGTATGACCTTGGCAATACATTTTGTTGCTCTCTAGTCAGCATCTCATGTTATTCATGTTCTCTCATCAGGCCATCTCTAAAGATATTTGCCACTACTCTTTCATCTACTACCTCCACTTGATTCAACTCGTGAGTGAATTGTTTGAGAAAAGTTTTCAAACTCTCGTTTGATTTCATCTTCGCGTTCATCAAGTCTGCGATTGTTTTAATCTCTTTTCTGTTATAGATTAACTGAGTCACAAATTTGTCAATAAGGTCTTGGAAGCTCGCTATCGAATTTGGTTCTAATTGGTTGAACCAGGTTGCGGCTCTTCCTGACAGTACTCAGAGGAAAAACTTTGCACAGTAGTTTTTCATTAGATGTCTCAAGCATCATAACATGTGTGAATAGGTGCAAAAGTCTATTGGATCTGTTTTTTCATCTAATGTCTTCATTTTTCGAGGTGTGGACTTTTCCGGTTTCGGTTCTTCAGGATAGTCTCACAAAATGGCGATTTTCGATGCTTCTAGCTTCTCTCAGAGCTAGATCTACCGGTGACATGTTTTTTGTTTCTCTTATATGCACGTCGACACAATATTTAATCTTTTTCAGAATGTTTTCTTTTGAACTCCAATTGCTCATGAAAGTGTATTGCGAGCCTTCCACTTTCTCATTGTTTTCTACTTCTTCATTCTGTCGTTTCTCTTTCGTTTTCTTTTTTCCTTTTTCATCTGGAGTTGTCATTCTTATGTTGATTTCTTTTGAATCCACTTCTTTTGAGTTTGTTTGGAG
This sequence comes from Ficus hispida, assembly GCA_025413025.1. Lineage (NCBI taxonomy): Eukaryota > Viridiplantae > Streptophyta > Magnoliopsida > Rosales > Moraceae > Ficus > Ficus hispida. The sequence goes on along the minus strand of CM046373.1, from coordinate 4,028,948 downwards.
ATTTTTATCTCAAGATTTTCTTTTTTCTTTAGCTCTTTGATTTCTTTTTTTGATTCAAGCAAATGGTTCTCCAACTCCTCTTGTCTTTCTGCCATTTTTTTGCATTTCTCCTCCATATGTTGCTGCTTTATCATCATATCATGGATAATCTGCTTTGGATTCGGAGACTGCATTTCCATTCATGCTTGAATGTGCATGTGTGGTTGCTTTATTCTGTCGTTTCCCTTCCGCAGTCCTGCTTCCCTCTCCAGGTTTGGCTGTTTTCTTAGATCTAGGCATTATGACTTTCGCTGGTGAATTTTTTGTATTTTCGTTTCTCTTTTTGGCTTTTTTGTCACAGATTTCCCACAGATGGCGCCAATTGTTGAGATGATTTTCTACACTAATAATCCTAAATAGTAAATTCTAGATTCTCTCTCAAGAGAAAGAAATCTCAAATGAAATTCAAATGAAATTCCTTATTTATGAAGAATTTTGAATACAATCACAGAGTTTCTCTTTTTAAGAATTCTCGGAGTTTCTCTTTCTACTAATCTTTCTTCAAATTCTAAAAAGTGAAGCGTTCAAATCTTAAGATTTAACTCCTATTTATAGGCTTTGGAGGGTCTTAATGCCAACTCAGCTTTTCCACTCTAAACCTTCTCTTTAACTCAGTCTGTCTATCATCTGGTGTTTCCTCAATCTGAATCTTAAGGTCCGTTTGGTGAATGAGTTTGAGTTGAAAAAGTTCAGTTTGAGTTGAAAATTTTTGTCGACTTTTCAGAAAAGACTAAAACTTTTTCAGAAAAAGACACAAACTGAGATGAAAAATTACAGTTGGAGTTGAAACCCCAAATGAGGTCTTAATAGAATTCTGCTTTCTATCAGACCTAATTTACTTATTAGAGCAACATCATATCAAGTTCCTCTTAAGGAGTGTGTCGTTTCATTCTCAAATACGGTGTCGTTTTAAATAATCAAATTTTTTCTCTCCCACACAAAGTATCTAGCTCTGTTAATTTATATCGAAGAGTCTATGAAAATTTTCATATCATTTTTTGACAAACATATATGATATTTGAGTTTTCCGTCCGCTTCAACTTCAAAGTTTTCAATCCTAGATTCTTTGTTTGCTATATAAATATGGACAAAAGGTTATAGAGCTTCTTCATGCTGTCATTTTTTTTTTTCATGTCTTTTCTTCGTTACTTGAGCAAACCCTTCATCATCCAATACTATTTGATCAGCCCAGTTTTTGTAGGAACCATGTCCATCTCCTTCCAAGGCTGAATAGAGAAATTTGAGACTTAAAGGAAAGATCAATGGAAATCTAACTTGCAGTAATGCTCTGAGACTTGATATGAGGATTCTCGATCCCTTGGAGCAGCCGAGCTTGAGTATTTCATTGTAGTAGAGTTTGTGCCATCGGTCAATAGCGGAATAAGTTGGAACTAAGGGCTGTATATATATTCATGATTTCTATTCAAAGAACTTGTCCATTTTGTACCAAAATACTTGATAATGCATATGCTCCGAGAAATATTTGTGTTCTAAGTTGAAATAGCTCTTGAAGAGGGAGTACTTTCGAACTTATTTATCGAAAGAGTTGGAAGAGCTGTTATCCTATTTATCCGTCTAGGGTTTTCCATCCATCTATAAAAGTTTTGAGTAGAACGCTTGATTTCTATAATGTTTAGAGGCGGGCTACATGACCTTCTTGGTGAACCATTACATATATAGGACATAGGTATTTAATTCAACCAAAGTTTTATTTTATTTTATTTTATTTATAAAGTGCTAAGGAACTTTTTAAATAAGAACTTAGTACATGCTCAAGTGTTTATTGAGTGCCAACTTAGTTGTGATGCATTTATTCTCTTTCTAATGCTACTTGCCCTCCTAGTCTGTTAACATAAAAAACAAAAAAACAAAAATTAAAAACAAAATAAATTGTGAAAATAATACTTCGATTGGATCATATATTCAATTTCGATACAATGTAATGTTCATTTGATTTTTTTATATCTTGAATTTGAATACACATGCTTTTTAAATAAGATACTCACGATCTTTTGACTATTCATCCATGACTTTTCAAATATAAATAATACAAATACATATTTCATTTGAATACAATAGTTAAAAAGGATAATCAAATCATTTTAGTGCAATACATATTAAGTGAATGCGTTATCCAATCCAAACATTAAGCACATATTCCGCAGACATGGATTTAGTACAGGAAAACACAACTGTTAAAGGTCCGGCTTTCAAACTTGAGATCCCTCGATGCATGTGCCCTAAAAGCAGAACCAGATGTTGGTCGGTGTCTGAAATTTTATTGTAAAATATTCCTCAAAATCCATAATTTAAAGAGAACATAAATCTTATAATATTACAAAGAAATGCAGTAAATGTTATCGTTTTAAAATTATAATAATTGATGGGAATTGCATGGGACTGTGGAAGTTCGGTGGTTTACCACTCTTGTCAGTCTTACAAGGTTTTCAAAGGGCATTGGCCTTTAGCCCGAAATGGAAAACTGCCTACTCATTGACAGCCTAAAGGAATCTTACATTGTGCGTCGCAACAAATTAAAGCTCTTTTTTTTTTTTTTCCTTGTTTTTCTCACACACTACTTTTTTTTTTTTTTTCTCTCTCTCTTTTCTAATGAGTATCCAAAACCACTACCAGTGCCACTGCCACCTTCAGTTTCTGTAACTTGATTTTGATGCCTCTTACAAGCTTCCCCATTTGTCCTCTTTACCACGTCTTCCCTCGTCACAGTTTTTCCACCATACTTTAAATACTCAAACTCCGTACTTATCTTATAAGACTTACTGGGGTACGTTTGATGCATCGATTTATAATTAAATTTTTATATTGAAGTTTGTTGATTTTTTAAAAATTAATTATAATTTTTATTAACTTTTTAAGAAAAGAAAAAAAAGATTAAAACTGAGATGAAACTTAGATTTGAAATTGAGATCCAAACGAATGCTTAGCTTGTGTTTGGTTTAATCATTATAGTTGAAAATTTTCAATTGATTTTTGTCTTTTTTTTTAATAGTCAGTTTTGTTTCACCATTCATAACTTCAGTTCTAACTTAAAACTTCAAACGGTAAAAGTTCATAACTTTGTTATGAGATGAATTTATTATTTATAAATTGTATAAATTTTGCGATAAACGAAATAAGATATATATTGTTTTATTTTTAAACACATTTCAAGTTTTTATACGTAATTCTAGTTTTTCATCTCAACCGGACCAACTAAACACATGCTTAAAATTTGTGGAATGTTTTCTTTTTAAATATGTGTATCTTGCAACAGATACTAGAATTACTGAAAATTCACATTCTTGAAAAAAATACAAACATTTATGTAAATCATTTTCAAATCTGATAACCGCCTTAAGATGTTCTGATCATGCATAAGTAGTGTTATATAACTAGTACTGTAAGTCTCACAAGCGGGTTTAGTACTTGAATAATCCAAAATTATATAAGACTGTGCATCATAATATATTTCTCAAAATGAGGAAATATTTATGTAGTGGTGTCCATAACAGCCTTTCATACTTCGGCCCTCCGTCCGCCTAATCCATTAGTTAACTGTGGATTTTTTTACCAGCAGTATGAATATTTTCTTATGAGATTTTGGTCAAAAGTAGAAATATAGTCTCGCAAAATGATTGATATTCATTTAATTATGCTTAATTATTGATTTTCTTGTCATGGCTGTGGGCCTTAGTGTTTGTACCGTGCGTGTGATTATTAAGAGGTTAGCATATCCAACGTCCCCAATGATACGGTGATCATAAACTGGACATGTTTCAAATCAAAACTATGACTAACTGGTCCTCCCAAAATGATTGATCCATTTAAATTGCATATAATTCGTGAAAAATGAAAAAAAAGATACATATTGATACACCTTTATTTGAACATATTTTAAGTTTTAGACTTTTTAACTCTAATAAGTCAAGCGCGCAATTTCAATACGTAATTAAACTCCAACGAAATAACTCTAATTTTTTAAATTCAAGTGAACCAACCAAACGCATATTTAATGATTGTGTTGAATTTAATATAGTAGAAGTCTCTATCATGATTATCATAAAATCAAAATCCAGATGATAATTTGGTTCTTGAAGACAGAGTTTGAATGGGAAAATCGAAATGTAAAATAACAATAAATTATATCTTTCCACTTAAAAAAAAAACTATCTTCAGTATCATTAACAAAATCATAATTTTTCACCTTTTAGTAGAGTGTGAAATTACCGCTAGACTATGCCTTCAACTACCAAATAAATTCATATTTGGTTAAAAAGAACTAAAAATTTGTAATTTTAATAATCACAAATTGTTATATTCATTATCAAGAAAAAAAAATATCGTTGAGATATTTAGCAGGCATATATTAAGCACGTTTTGAGACTCAAAATTATAAAATAAAAAATTACATAAAACAATTTATATAAATAAAAACATTACATATTTCTATATGGAAAAACTAAATAATTATTTAAAAAAAAATTAGTAGACACAAGTAGATATCTTTAGGGAAAAATTAAATTAAACACTAAACAGAAAGGAAACATGCTAGATTTAAAATAGAAAATATAAAAAAATTGAATAAGAATTATCTAACGTAAATATTAAACGGCTAAAACTATAAATTATACAACACAATAGTATGCTTCCCTTTCTTTCCAGGACTATTTATATATATGACTGAATCAGAAGACTGATATTAAAAAAGTCCAGTTGCGAACTTATTTGCAAAACTTAACAAAAATCAATCTACGTTGATGAGCCAGGTTTATACCGGTGATTGGAGTGTATTCATCTTGATGTATTGCGAGTTTAAGAGTCGTTTTAATATTTTTCAAGTTGTTTTTAGTATGTTTAAGCAAGTCAAGAAATAAAAGAATTTTTCTAGCAAATTGTGCTTACTTGGCAAAATAATGTTTGGAAATGAAGGGAGATAAAGGCAGGTTGTCAAGGTTGCAGCTGTGGACTTCAAGACTACAGCACTCAAACGGATTCACGGGCTATACAGATTGTCAAGGCTGCAGCCTTCGTTCACAAAAGTTTCCCTTTCTTTAAATTTTTTTATTCAAAAGTTACCCTTTTGGAACAAGTCCATACATAAGAGAGATTAGGGTTAGTTTATGGGTCTTTGGTTGTTCTTCGAAGCTGAAAAACCAGAGATGAAAAATAAGAAAAAATTTATTTGTTAGGATTTAGTTATTAAGAATTTTTATTTTTATTTTTATTTTTGTTTTTTAGTTTTTAGGTTTTGTTTTCTACAAAGATTTAGGAGATTGCATCTTGAAGCATCAAGAAGAGAATGAGAAGAAGATTAGAGGAAAATTCTTGGAAACTTATGACAACTCCAAAAAGTGGTTTTTCTTCCTATTTTCTTATCTTTTTATTTTTGTAATTTAAAAATGCTTAATCCTTTTATTTTGTAGTTTTATTTATTTATGAATTAATTTTCTTTTTTTGGAATTGCAATTTGAACTCGACATGTAGTTTAAATTAATTTGCTCTTTCTCTTGAGTTTATTAATTGATAGTAGATTGCTTGTTCTATCTTGTGCTTAATGCTTCTAATTACCTGATCACTATAATTATATTGATATGGTAATACCTAATTGAATTCGAAAAGAAGATTTTCTGTTTAGCCTTAGATAGAGTGACATATGATATATATGCGGAAGTCTTGAGTTTATGTGGGATAGAAATATACTTGCATAACATGTGTGATTATTTAAAGAGCGTGTGCATAATGAGTTTCATCTTTGTCTTATTTTCATAGGAATATAATGAGTTAATTGAAGGGAATATTTCTTATTGACAATCGGGAGAGGCTTTTAGATAATTTATGCTCTTGATTGACAATTCAGATTAATTAGTTTATCTAGAGAAGAGTAGAGATATTCAAATGAAGTATTGAGTGAAGATTGTAATCCTATACGTTTTCTTCTTGGTTTTATTATTATGATTATTATTATTATTATTATTTTGCTAAATTTTGTTTTCTATTTATTTTTGGTTTATTTAAATAGAATTGAAGTTAATATAATTTCGATAGTTAGTAAACAATAGTTCTCGTCGGAAATATACTTTATTTGTCATTCTATTACTTGTTACGATATTGTGCACTTGCTATTTTACGCAACAAGTGCACGTAAAGTGATTGTTACAATATTGTTAATCCCCGGCAATAGCGTCAAAAACTTGTTGTTGATTTTATAACGATGCAAGTGCACGTTTCGCAAACAAGTAATAAAGTGATGAGTAAAGTATTGTTCCCACGAGAACTGCTATTTACTAACTACTGAAATTCTGTTAACTCTAACTTTATATAAATAAATCGAAAATAACAGAAAACAAAATTAAGCAAAAGTAAAAATTAATAAAACCAATAAGAAAGAGTCTAGGATTACAATCTTCACTCAACACTTCATTTGAATCTCTATACTCTTCATTAGATAAATTAATTAATCTGAATTGTCAACCACAAGCCTAAATTATCTAAGAGCCTCTCCCGATGGTCAATTAGAAATATTCCCCTTAACTAACTCACTGTATTCCTATGAGAATTAGATTAAGATAAAATTCATTAAGCACACGCTCTTTAAATGGTCACACTTATGCAAATATATTCCTATCTCACATAAACTCACGGCTTCCGCACTGTAACAACCAGAATTTTTATGGACTCGTGATTTCATTAGAAATAACATAAATATAAGTTTGTACAATGTATGTCGATATGAAGCTTATGATCTGATTGATTATCATACATGTTCGAGTTCTTATTGTAATACCCGAAATTTCGATGAAACTATGATTTCCTTTTAGACAAGGAAAATCCCAAGTCTTACTCTTGGATGTCGATATAAAACTCACGATCTGAGTTAAATATCAGTATATGTTTGAGTTCTCGTTTAATTAGCTATGAGACTCAATAAGCAGTTTGCTTAGTCATGCATCTGACCCTTGAGCAAAAAGGGAAGGAAAATTCTATGATTTCATGCTGGTCAAAGTTTGACCGAAAAAGTCAAAGTTGACCGAAAAGTCAAAGGTTGACCAGGGAGGTCAAATAGATGAAGGTGTTGAGATATAGCAAAGCAGTATGGAATTATACTGCGAAAAACCTTCATTACGGACAATTTAGCAAGCATAAGCTGTGAGACCACCCAAGAAAATCAAGCACACCAAGTATGGTATTAAGGGCAAGAAAGGTGCCAAGAGATAAGAAAAATTTTATTCAGTTTATTTTTACACAGATGAATTTTGGACTGTAGTACAGTATAAAAATATTGTGTTTAAGCAAACACAATATTAGAAATATCTGTGTAGCAGAAAAATGGACTGAATATTGAGGAAAAGCCAAACAGGGCTTAATATGGATGACATCATCCTATCCTTAATTTATGACATCATAATTGGATTAAATAAGCTTGGAAAGAAAACCAAGAACTCTCTAGAACAAGATGACATGGCCGGCCACCTCAGGGGCAAAAATGCCAAAATTTTATCTTTAGGGGTTAAAGTGAAAATTTTGGAAAATTGATGATGTAAGCGAAGTGATATCATCAAGATGATGTCATCAAGGTGAGATAAGCTTGGCTTATTCACCAAGAAAGCAACCGGCCACCTAGGGGGCATTTTTGTAAGAATTTTCACTTTTGGGGCAAAAGTGCAAATTTTGGAAATTTGGTGATGTAAGCAATGAGGTAAGCGATGATGTAAGCCATGATGTCATCCCTTGCTTGCTCTCCAAGTCTTGGCCGGCCACCTTGACACCTAGCATGCCAATTGCATTATTTCCTCCAAGTTTAGGGGCTAAAATGCAAATTTTGGAAAGTTTGCATTTGCCTATAAATAGGTGCCCATTTTATTCAAAAAAATCAGAAAATTGAGCCAAGTTCTGCCCATTTTTCTGCTCCAAAACCGTCCCTTAGCAGCCAAAGGAAAACAAGAACCAAAAACAAAAATCCAAGAGACAATCCCTTAGGGAGAGTTCGGATTTTGTGAGGAATAGAAAGAAAATAGAAAAGTGAGATTATGTGGGTTTAGGACAACCGGATTTTTGTAGGAAGAACCACCCAATGACCAACAAGTTTTGGTCCTAATTAGAGGAGCAAAACCGGCTATGAGCAGCCAAGGAGAGGGGGCAGAAAAATGCACCAAACCTCTAGCTTAGCCTTGTGTGCACCGAGGTAATCTCCGTTGATCTTAAGCTTTTCGTTTAAGCTTTAAATTTGGGAAAATTTAAATGTATTTCCAGCATTGGATGTAAGAGCATAAGCTCACCTTTTAGTGCTTGATTGTGCATGAATAGGGTGGTGGTCTCTAGTTTACATTTTTGATGCATGTTTGATGATGTGCTTATAGGTTTGTGAGTTTGCCTACCATGTGTTTGTTATATGTTCCCATAGGTTGAGATTGAATGTATGATTATGTGATTGATGGAATGGAACGTTAGAAACGATTGCATGTGTGACTTTAGGCTCCCGCTGTGGTCGGTTGAGGTAGCGTGCACGTTTTAGGACGTAAAACGAAATTAAGAACCGAAACTGCCAGTCTCGGGTCAAGACTGGGCAGTGTTCTGGAAATGGGAATTTGAGGCCCTTTGAGGCCGAATTTGAAGAAACTCAAAACTACAAAGTTGTAGATAAGGGTTTTTCCTAGATGGCAACGCGGACCGTTTTTCAAAATAAGGCTCCAATAGCCTCCGTTTTTACGAAAATCCGAGGCTAATCTGCCCAGACCTAGTCTACACGTCCAGTAAGTTTCAAATTAAAACTGACAAGAATCCAAGCAGAACTGGGTTTTCCTCAAAACATGAAAGTTGTAGTATTATTCGAGATCTACAACTTTTATGAAGAAAGTTTTATCAAATTACGAACAGATTTTAAAGTACAATTTGATTCCCAAAACTGTGCAGGAAACAGAAATTCCAGCACAGGATTTTCAGAAAAACAGTGCATAGGCAGGATATTCCTGCACATGCACTGATAACCTAAGTTTAAGAAACTGTTTTCAAAGATTGTTTTCAGAGCTTGACAGTTTTTAACTGTCTTTGCTTAAATGTTAAGATTTGATGAAAATGCGGTTTTCATTAAGATTGTTAAAGAAAACTTGACAACGGTTTGTCAAGAAATAATTGAAATACGCAGGGTCCTATGGTAAACAACTATAGGACAAATAGTAACCGGGAAGGTTACCTAATTTTATTGGGCCAATAAGTTAGGTTACTCATAGTAACCACTTGAGATAGCGGGTTGGGCCTTAATAACATTAGCAACCTAATATTATTCATGTATGGTTGGGCTTAGTACCCAAGGTTACCTGAAGTAACCTAATTAGTTATTGTTTAAGTATGTTAGGCCTTGGGCCCTAGGGTTACGGAAAGTAACCGAGCAAGTTATCATGTGATGTTTTAGGGGGAACATATAATATAACTAAGGCTACTCATAAATGTTGGTTAGGACTCCAACATTTAACGATTATGATTTATGGTTAGCAAGAATGTGTATGGCTCTTATCTTACGTCCTGTTTGGAAACAGGAGTAGAAACTGTTGTCGTACCACGTTTGGACGATAAACCAAGAGCATAGGACTAAAGGTAAGTATAACTCCGCCTACAGTATGGGCAAAATGTTTTTAAAGAACATGTTTTTCAAGAAATCATAGGTTGATGATTTATGGTACTTACGCTATGCTATGATGCTATGTTATGAGGTTTATGTCATGATGTTATGCTAAGATGAAATGTTATGATGCTATGTTATGAGGTTTATGTCATGATGTTATGCTAAGATGAAATGTTATGATGCTATGTTATGAGGTTCATGTCATGACGTATATGATAAGATATTATGTTACGATGCTATGCTATGAGGATTTATGTTACGACAGTTATGTAATGGTTTATGTTATGTTATGTTCTATTTTAATATAGTGACATCATGTAGCATGTCCACTAATATTAACTACATGGTAAGAACACATGTTAAGACAAGCTAAGGTCATTTGTGTCGTACCGACTTGCCATAGTGGCGGGTTTAAATGGTTTAGTCTATGGTTTGGGCTGAGTTGGATTGGCTGCCCCAATCACTCCATGTTAAACAGTTTGTTTCATGGTTTGAGTTGGTTTGGATTGGCTGCCTCCAGCCGTTCCATGGTGATGGACCACGGTATGTGCACACATGATATGCAAATAAATAGAATCAAGATAATGAATGAAAGTTTAATTGATTCATAAGAAAGCCTAAATGGTTCATGCATTCTTTTGTTAAAATGTTTTGCGGATTGCACGTTGTACTTACTGGGCATAAGCTCACTACTTACGTTCATGCTGTAGGTTAGCAACCTACCGGTGATACTTGATGCAAGGCTGTGAAGGCTGGCGCTACAGACTGTGAAATGTGGGATGGACACCGCCACGGGTTTTGAATTTATGCTATGTAAAATATGTTTTGAAAATATATTTAAAAGATGTGTTTTATGTTATGTGATAGTATGGATAAGAAACCGTTTTCAAGTAGAAAACTATTTTTAAGAAATTGTTTTCAAGAACGAGTTAAAGAATGGTTTTCAAGGATAATGGCAAGCAAGTTGCCTCGTGTCGTACCGACCCACACTAGGTTGGGTTTGGTCCACGGTATGATTATGTTAGCTTTCAATATGATTATGAAAGCTCAGTACTCGAGTGAGTACATATGATTATGCATGAAGATAAGTTAAGTTCAAAGTAAGAAAAGAAAAAAAAATTTTACTCCGAATTTTCCGCAGTTTAAGCTTTTTAAATTAAGAAGTAAGTTAAGCGAGTAATGTAACGGCCCACGTCTGCGCAGTAGGACGCCCCTACGCGTGACGGTTCGGGGCGTTACAGAGATGGTATTAGAGCAAGTTTTTCTGCCATCCAGTTTCACAGTTCTGCCGCCAGAGCCACAGTTTTGCAAGTAAGTTTTCTTACTCTAGTTAGTATAGTAACTATGTGAGGTCATAGTTTTATAATAGTATAGATATGAACCTGGTTTAAAACCCGGGTACGATTGAAGAGGACCGCAAGACTTCGACTTCATTAGCATCCGAAGGAATAGAGTCACGCATCTTCGATGGGACTCAAGAAGTGGCTGCATTTGCTGAGTGGCTGCACGATATGAAGATGATACGTCAGTTATGTTGCAGCTTGGCGCGTTTATCCAGATAAGTTTATGGGCTATGATTGCTAGTGGATCAGAGTTGCGCAGCGAAAGCGTGATGAATAAGCTAAGCCTACGGTATGATATGATGAGATCGTGAGGAATCTCTAGTATGATATGTTAAGATATGGATGAAAGAATGAGCGTTAGACATGTTGAGAATTAGAATTAGAAAGTAGAAAATGGTTCGTTGCTGGTACAACCGAACCAATTTCTGCAAGAGCCTCATCTTGCAACTATGATAGCCAAGTCATGATGATAAATGCTAGAGTAGCAATAAGAAATGAATGGGCTTTGAGATCGGATAGCTTATCACCTTACCTCAGTAGGGTGATAATTTGGAAGTTTCCATTTTAAGAAATAAGCTAGATGCTATAGAACATAAGTTTCGTGGTTGTGAAACTTATGCTCCCATAAGAATGATAATAGATATGGAGAAAGATGTTTTGTAGTGCCTTGACTGGTGGTAATATCAAGGCAATATACAAGCAATAAGTGGGATAATGGCTATCATTATGACGAGGAAATTAAGGATATGATCCCTTAGTAAGGGAAATTATGAAATAATGGGAAGTTTTAGACATTCCTAAGGATTATGATTTTACGTTATGAAGAAAATGTTAGAAGCAATGAGAGAAGCTTCTACCATCTAGCAAGCAGCTAGTCGATATGATATGAGTATGGCATCACTCGAACGATATTATATTTCTTCAATATTGACTTTGAAAAGATTCAAAGGAAAAATTTTCATAAAAGATGCTTAAATCTTGAGTTCATGCTCAATAGAACCCCTCATTTTATAAAATCCAGCCGAATCCTTGAGGAGGAAATTCCAAGATAGGGGCTGTTATGAACAGTAAAGGTTCCAAGATAGGAGCCGTTATGTTCAGAAAATGACCGAATCCTTGAGGGACAAGTCCCAAGATAGGGGTCATAGGCCGAATCCTTGAGGGACAAGTTCCAAGAACGGGATGAGTTCCAAGAAAGGGGCCATTATGATAAGAAAATGGTTCTAATAGCATAAGATCAAGGTTCAAGAAAGAAGCTATTTTAAGCTATGTTTTCCAAGTGTGGAAAAATTTTAAAGTATGAAACGTTTTTCACGTATGAAAAGTTATATGACAAGATATGTTTTCCAAGTGTGGAAAAATTTATAAAGTATGAAATACTTTTCACGTATGAAAAAGTTATATGTTTTCCAAACATGGCAAGTTATATGATATACTTGCTCAAATTTTTATGAAGATAGTTCTTGTGATGCAATATGAAAGGAGAATATGATAGCATGAAAGTATGTAAGTATGTAAGTATGAATGTATGTATGTAAGAAAGTATGTAAGTATGTAAGTATGAACGTACGTAAGTAAGAAAGTATGCAGTATGAAAGTAAGATAGTATGAAGTAAGAATGAATGAAAGTATGATGACATGATATGAAAGTAAGAGTATGGTTCTAGACAAGAAACATGATCCCATTAAAGTATAAAAATGGGAACATGAACAAGTTACGATGGATCAATAGTGGATTTGAAGAAAAGCCACTTAGAAGTATTCGAATTTTCGAGGACGAAAATTTCTTTAAGGAGGGTAGAATGTAATACCCGAAATTTCGATGAAACTATGATTTCCTTTTAGACAAGGAAAATCCCGAGTCTTACTCTTGGATGTCGATATAAAACTCACGATCTGAGTTAAATATCAGTATATGTTTGAGTTCTCGTTTAATTAGCTATGAGACTCAATAAGCAGTTTGCTTAGTCATGCATCTGACCCTTGAGCAAAAAGGGAAGGAAAATTCTATGATTTCATGCTGGTCAAAGTTTGACCGAAAAAGTCAAAGTTGACCGAAAAGTCAAAGGTTGACCAGGGAGGTCAAATAGATGAAGGTGTTGAGATATAGCAAAGCAGTATGGAATTATACTGCGAAAAACCTTCATTACGGACAATTTAGCAAGCATAAGCTGTGAGACCACCCAAGAAAATCAAGCACACCAAGTATGGTATTAAGGGCAAGAAAGGTGCCAAGAGATAAGAAAAATTTTATTCAGTTTATTTTTACACAGATGAATTTTGGACTGTAGTACAGTATAAAAATATTGTGTTTAAGCAAACACAATATTAGAAATATCTGTGTAGCAGAAAAATGGACTGAATATTGAGGAAAAGCCAAACAGGGCTTAATATGGATGACATCATCCTATCCTTAATTTATGACATCATAATTGGATTAAATAAGCTTGGAAAGAAAACCAAGAACTCTCTAGAACAAGATGACATGGCCGGCCTCCTCAGGGGCAAAAATGCCAAAATTTTATCTTTAGGGGTTAAAGTGAAAATTTTGGAAAATTGATGATGTAAGCGAAGTGATGTCATCAAGATGATGTCATCAAGGTGAGATAAGCTTGGCTTATTCACCAAGAAAGCAACCGGCCACCTAGGGGGCATTTTTGTAAGAATTTTCACTTTTGGGGCAAAAGTGCAAATTTTGGAAATTTGGTGATGTAAGCAATGAGGTAAGCGATGATGTAAGCCATGATGTCATCCCTTGCTTGCTCTCCAAGTCTTGGCCGGCCACCTTGACACCTAGCATGCCAATTGCATTATTTCCTCCAAGTTTAGGGACTAAAATGCAAATTTTGGAAAGTTTGCATTTGCCTATAAATAGGTGCCCATTTTATTCAAAAAAATCAGAAAATTGAGCCAAGTTCTGCCCATTTTTCTGCTCCAAAACCGTCCCTTAGCAGCCAAAGGAAAACAAGAACCAAAAACAAAAATCCAAGAGACAATCCCTTAGGGAGAGTTCGGATTTTGTGAGGAATAGAAAGAAAATAGAAAAGTGAGATTATGTGGGTTTAGGACAACCGGATTTTTGTAGGAAGAACCACCAATGACCAACAAGTTTTGGTCCTAATTAGAGGAGCAAAACCGGCTATGAGCAGCCAAGGAGAGGGGGCAGAAAAATGCACCAAACCTCTAGCTTAGCCTTGTGTGCACCGAGGTAATCTCCGTTGATCTTAAGCTTTTCGTTTAAGCTTTAAATTTGGGAAAATTTAAATGTATTTCCAGCATTGGATGTAAGAGCATAAGCTCACCTTTTAGTGCTTGATTGTGCATGAATAGGGTGGTGGTCTCTAGTTTACATTTTTGATGCATGTTTGATGATGTGCTTATAGGTTTGTGAGTTTGCCTACCATGTGTTTGTTATATGTTCCCATAGGTTGAGATTGAATGTATGTGTAACGACCCGCCTAGCACAGGCCGTTACCATACATATATACATACATACATGCATACTTATTTATTTGGCGTAAGCAGCGGAAATTTTTTTTTTTTTTTTTTTTATACAGTGCGGATACTTGCAATATATAACGATGTTTGCATACAATTTAATTTACGTAATAAAAATCAAAACGCGAAGCGGTTATCATCCCCACATTCCACAGCTCGCCCTGCCTCGCTCGCCACCTTGCACCATCAGTTGCCAGTAGGTTGCTTACCTACAGCATAGACGTAAGTCACGTGAGCTTTCGCTCAGCAAGTACAACATATATATCCGCAACAATTAAACATAAACATAACTCATCATACATAACTTTTCATAGCATACACATCATACTTAACTCATACATAACATACATATCATGTCACATCATCGCATAATATATGCATGAACCAATTATGCTCTTATTATGCCATCGTATTCATTCTTAACTTATCTTACTTATGGGCCCCTTATCATAAGTGTACGTACCGGGCGCGCTCTATGGGCTTACTCTTGCCATAGTTCAACCCGACCTGACGCGGGTCGGTACGACACAGGCAAGCTTGCTTGCCATCATACTTACTTTTTATGAACTCATACTTGTTCTTATTAGTGAACATGCTTCGTGATGTCACTATTCATAATTATGCTCATATCTTAATATCATGTCATAATCTCATGCTCATAATCATATTGTAAACATAACATCATTTCATCATAAACATCAAACATACTTGGCAAGTATACAACAAAAGCCTATGCTGTAGGCGGAGTTGTACTTACCTTTAGTACTATGTCCCGAGGTATGTTGATCCAATTCAGGATGCCTCAGCAGGCTATCTCCTGCTACATCAGAGGACACAGAGTAAGAATTTAGTTATTACGGAATGTTGGTAATCAAACCAACATTCATGCCTAGTCATAGTTATATGTTTCCCCCTTTTCTTAAACAAACCCGGATACTTCCTCTGTATCGCGGATACCCCTAAGGTTTAGGGTTTACTTCACTTAACGTGTACTTTGATTGGTTACACCAAGTAACCTTGGCTAAACAGCCATCTTTAGTAGTGTTGGACTACTGTTTTTAAATCTTGGGCCTATGCCTTCTAATAAACAACTCAAAGGGTTATTTCCGATAACCTGAGTTTTTAAGCCCGACTAGTCATTTTTACTATTATATTGGGTTACGTTGGATAACCCTTGGGCTTAGGGCCCAAACCAATAACGCGGAACCTTTTCCGATTATGGTTCATTTAAACGTGCTTAAAAAAACTCTACCTTTTCTTTGGAAAAACTTAGGGTTTTAAGAGCATTTGTTAAAAAACATAGAACGGGTCTTTGTAAAAATTAGTAAAAGCAGAAACTGCCTTTGGAACAGTTTTTCACTGAGAATTAGTCAGTGGATATGCAGAAACGTCCTTTTCCTGCACTGTTTTAAACATTCCTGTGAAGGAATTTCTTGTTCACTGCACAGTTTTGAAATCCAATTTTCTATTTAAAAATCGAAGCAGAATTTGAAAAAGTTTTCTTCATGAAAGTTTTAAAGCATTAAAAATCCTAAAACTTTCGTTTTGAACTCGAGACCCAAATCGGTCTCTAACCCGTTCGTTTGCCCTGTTAAACTCACCTGGCCGTGCTTAGGGTCTGGGCATGGTCAGGCTCGGTTTTTCTTAAAAACAAAGGCCATTGGAGCCTTATTTTTAAAAACTGTCCACGCTGTCCCACAGTAAAATCCCTACTCTACAACTTTTGTGTTTTACGTTTTTCCAAAATCAGCCTCTAAGGGCCTCAAATTTCGGTTTCCAGAAAACTGGGCAGATCTAACCCGAATTGGCAGTTTTCGGTATTTTCTTGGTTTCTCGTCCTAATTCGTGCACACTACCTCAACCGAACTCAGCGGGAGCCTAGAATCAACATTCAGTGTTTTTATAACGTCCCAATTTAACTTGCATGCAATTTAAACCCGTCCATGCAAGTCAATCACAAAATGGCAGCTTATAGGTTTTAGGGTTTGCATGGTTTTGGCTAATCATCAAACCATTTGTATGCATGATCATTCTAGCATCCTAACTAAATTTTTACAGCAAGCATAATCAGATTTTGGGGAACATATAACTTACTAAACTTTCTATTATGCAACCCTAATCATTAACAATCATAAACATAATCAAAACATTGCCTAAACTACTAAATCAACCACCCTTAATACCTAATCAAGCACACTTAAAAATCTGACCTAAATCAGAAAATTAAATTGAGCTTATGCTCATTACAAAATAGCTTGTAATACATTTAAATCTCCAATTTAGAACTTGAATTGAGAGATTTAAGTGCCAAACGAATTTTACCTTAATCCGAGTGGAAATGGGTTTGGTTGGCTCGATCTTTCTCCCTTCCCTTCTCCTTGGTGCAGCCGGCCCTAGCTCCACCTAATGAGCTTGAAATTTTCCAGCCTCCTAGTGCATGCACCAACCAAGTTTCCAGCCAAGTTTCACAGCAATCAGCCACTTCCTCACTAGTTTTCCACCTCAAAATTTCGCCCCCCTTGCAGCAGCCACACAACCGGCCACTATGGCTAGTTTGGCTCCAAAAATTTTTTTCAGCTTTCTAGCTTGATTCCTAGTGCAAACCGAACCCTCCTAGGACTAAATTCTTGGTTCCCCAAACTTTTTCTTTCTCTTTGGCAGCTCCTAATATGGTCGGATTTTGTGCTGAAATTTGGCCAAAGTTTGCCTAAATTTTCACATTTTTGTGAATAGAATGCACTCCTATTTATAGGCAAATTTGAACTTTTCAAAATTGTAAAATAGTCCCTCAAAGTTAGCCAATTTGCACAAAAAGGGGGTGAGGTGGCCGGCCATTCCAAGTCTAGAACCAACTAATTCTTTCCAAAATTTTCATTAAATCAAATTAATGATGTCATAATTAAAAAGCTATGTGACATCATTAAACCCTTGTTTGGCCTCATTCTTGATTAAACAGTATACTTTAATACCAAACAGATATGGTTGGTACTGTGGTCTTTGATTCACAGTACCAATTAATAAAATACAGTCCAAAATTTATCTGTCTAATAATAGGCCATACGAAGAATTGTCTTTTCGTTTCTAGCCTTTTGGCTTTTAATTTCCTATTTAGTGTGCTTGATTTTTCTATGGTGGTTTTGAATCTAACTCAAACCATTTTATCTGAAAAATGGGTTTTCCGCAGTATACTTCCTATACTGCTTACCATTCTTTGATATCGTCAAAGAATTGATCTTTCTAGCAAATTTTTGGCTTTCTTAGGTCAAATGTTGCTTATCCTGGCAACATGAACTTATTTGGTCAACTTGACGATTTTCGGTCAAACGTTGACTTTCGGGTCAACTTTGACTTTCGTAAAAATCATGGCGTTTTCATACCTTTTTCCTCAAAAGGTCGTATGCTTAACTAAGCAATCATTTTTGAGTCTTTTACAAACATAAAAACTCATAATTCTGAATAAAAACCCTAAACGGGCTTTTCATAAATACCTTCATGGTACAGTTTAAATTTCTATACAAGAAATTGTGACGTTGTAAAATTCTAGTTCTTACAATCTACCCCCCTTAAAAATTTTCGTCCTCGAAAATTAGAACAAATCAGGGTAGTTCTTTCTCATCTCATCTTCCAACTCCCAGGTTGCTTCTTCAACCATGTGGTTCCGCCACAATATTTTAACCATGGGAATGGTTTTGTTCCTTAAGACCTTCTCTTCCCGATCCAGAACTCGAACTGGCTTTTCTTCATAGGTTAAGTCCGTATGAACCTCCACTGGTTCCTGACTAAGCACATGGGAAGGGTCTGACACATACTTCTTGAGCATCGACACATGGAAAACATTATGCATCGAAGCTAACTCAGGCGGTAGGGCAAGCTTATAGGCGACTTTTCCAATTCGTTCGAGAATCTCAAATGGTCCTGTATACCTCGGACTAAGCTTTCCCTTTTTACCAAATCGCATCACTCCTTTCATAGGAGTGATCTTGATGAACACGACATCTCCCACCTGAAATTCCAAGGGCCTCCTACGTTTATCGGCATAACTTTTCTGTCTGCTAAAAGCTATGTCGAGCCTCTGCTTGATCATCTGAATATCCTCAGAGGTCTTCTTGATGAAGTCTGTGGTGTGCAGCTGCTTCTGCCCCACTTCCTGCCAGTGAATAGACGATCGACATTTTCTTCCATACAATGCTTCAAATGGAGCCATACCAATCGAAGCATGATAACTGTTGTTGTAGGAGAATTCGATCAATGGTAGCTTCTGATCCCAGTTTCCTTTGAAATCCAGCACACATGATCTGAGAAGAGTGTCTGGATGGTCCGTTCCGATTGACCGTCAGTTTGGGGGTGAAATGCCGTACTGAACTTCAATTTTGACCCCATAGCATTGTGAACACTAGTCCAAAATCGAGAAGTGAAGCGTCCATCACGGTCCGAAATGATCGATTTTGGTACTCCATGAAATCTGACGATCTGGGATACATAGATTTCAGCCAATTTCTCCACTGAGAAGGTGACCTTAATCGTAATAAAGTGGGCTGATTTGGTTAATCTATCCACAATAACCCAAATCGAGTCATTCCCATTTGAAGTTCTGGGTAGCCCTACTACGAAATCCATAGTAATTTGCTCCCATTTCCATTCAGGAAGCTCTATCTTCTGTAGCTCTCCACCTGGATGTCGATGTTCAGCCTTAACTTTCTGACAAGTTAGGCATTTCGATACATATTCTGCTACCTCATTCTTCATATTGGGCCACCAATAACTCAGTCGAAGGTCTTTATACATCTTGGAAGCTCCTGGATGTACTGAATACGGCGTCTTGTGTGCTTCTGACAAGATCTGGTCCTTAAGAAATTCAAAGTTAGGAACACAAATCCTTCCTTTGAAGTACATAGCACCATCTTCGGAGACTCTAAACTCCTTGTTTTTCTCATCAAAGAGTTGTGCTTTCAGCAAAGAAGAATCTTTCCTTTGATGTGACTTGATGGTTTCCATAAGATTGGACTGGAGGGATAGAACAGACAATCTTCCCGTTATCAATTCCAAATTGAACTCGGAAATCTCCTTTTGTAGTGGTCTAGGAAACATTCCAATAGACATCAGCATGCCTACGGATTTTCTGCTTAAGGCATCTGCTACCTTGTTCGCCTTTCCAGGATGGTAAAGGATCTCACAATCATAATCCTTCACAAGTTCCAGCCATCTACGTTGTCTCATGTTGAGCTCCTTCTGAGTGAAAATATACTTGAGGCTCTGGTGATCGGTGTAGATTTCACACTTGTTCCTGTACAAGTAGTGTCTCCAGATCTTAAGTGCGAAAACTACTGCCGCGAGCTCCAAGTCATGCGTGGGATAATTCCTTTCGTGAATCTTCAGCTGTCGGGATGCGTAAGCAACTACCTTCCCATTCTGCATCAAGACGGCTCCTAATCCATTTTTAGAAGCGTCACTATAGATCACGAAATTTCCTGCATCTACATCAGGAATTATCAACACAGGTGCACTTGTCAATCTCCTCTTGAGCTCTTGAAAATTCTCCTCACATTTCTGAGTCCATTCAAATTTCTTTTCTTTACGGGTAAGAGCGGTGAGGGGTGTAGCGATCTTAGAAAATCCCTCGACGAACCGTCGGTAGTAACCAGCTAATCCAAGGAAACTCCTTATTTCCGTAACATTTTTGGGTGCTGGCCACGCACTAACCGCCTCAATCTTAGCAGGGTCCACTGAAATTCCTTCTTTTGATACTACATGACCCAAAAAGTGGACTTTTTCCAGCCAAAATTCACATTTCGTAAATTTGGCATATAGCTGGTTTCGTCTAAGCGTCTCCATCACCAATCTAAGATGACGCTCATGCTCTTCTTTGGACCTTGAGTAGATCAAAATGTCGTCAATAAAAACAATGACGAACTTATCCAGGTACTCTTTGAAGACTCTGTTCATAAGGTCCATGAATGCGGCTGGGGCATTGGTTAGCCCAAATGGCATAACCAAAAACTCATAGTGCCCGTAACGTGTTCGAAAAGCCGTCTTGGAGATATCTGACTCCTTGATCCTGAGCTGATGGTAGCCTGATCGTAGATCGACTTTCGAGAATACTACCGCTCCCCTAAGTTGATCAAAAAGATCGTCAATCCTCGGAAGGGGGTACTTATTCTTGATCGTAATCTTGTTAAGCTCACGGTAGTCTATACACATTCGTAGTGATCCATCCTTCTTCTTTACGAACAACACTGGTGCT
Source organism: Ficus hispida (assembly GCA_025413025.1). Lineage (NCBI taxonomy): Eukaryota > Viridiplantae > Streptophyta > Magnoliopsida > Rosales > Moraceae > Ficus > Ficus hispida. The sequence goes on along the minus strand of CM046373.1, from coordinate 4,008,208 downwards.
CCCCATGGGGAGTAACTTTGTCGGATGAATCCCTTGTCTAGCAATTCTTGTAACTGCACTTGTAGTTCCCTAAGCTCAGCAGGTGCCATACGATAAGGCGCTTTCGATATCGGTGCAGCTCTAGGCAGCAATTCGATTTCGAACGAAATCTCGCGTTCCAGCGGAAGTCCTGGTAAATCTTTCGGAAAGATATCCACATATTCCTTTATGATGGGAACATCTTCCGGTGCCAATTCCACTTCACAATCTTTATCCACCATGTTAGCTAAATATCCTTGGCAGCCATTAGCTAACATTTTCCAAGCCTTCATCGCTGAAACCAGTTTAGTTGCTGAGTTCCGGGATGGTCCGTAGAAATTGAACTCCTCCTTTCCGTATGGATTGAATGTTACACAGCGCTTTCGGCAGTCGATCCTGGCGTCGTATTTACCCAAGAAATCCATTCCTAAGATCACATCGAAATCCTGTAACTTGATTGCGATGAGATCTACAAACAATTCTCGGCCACAGATAGTCACGGAAGCATTTCGTATCCAAGAATTGGACACAAAATCTCTCCGGACGGCAAAGAGGTTTTGAAGGGTTGATCTAAACTATTCACACCTCTTCCTAACTTCTGGGCGAACTCCAGGGATACAAATGAGTGAGTAGCTCCAGAATCAAACAAGGCGATAGCATCATAGGTGGCGATAGAAATCTGACCTGTCACCACATGTGAAGTCCCAGCTTCAGCATCACCTCTGGTGTAAGCGTATATCCTGGCTTGAGGTTCAGGAGCCTCTAATCTGCCTTGGTTGATCGAGGATCCATCAAGCCTAGCTTGGACAGCATGCAACTGACTGTTCGTATTTCGGCTTGGGTATGGAGGATTCTGGCCTTGATTGTTCAGAGGGCAATTCTTTGCGTAATGCCCCTCCTTGCCGCACAGAAAGCAGGCATTTGACCCCATTCTACAAATTCCCGGATGTTTTCTTCCACACTTGGCGCATGCCGGGTAGTCAGTATTATTACCCTCATTTCCTCTATTATTCCTCTTCTGAGGGTAATTCTTTTGTTGTCCCTGACCCAAGAAATTTCCTTTTCTCTTGTTCCTCCCAAACTGTTTGGAACCTTGGGCAGGGTTACTGACTTGTCCTTTCGGGGGCGTTTCAAAATTCTGACGGGGCTGCGTCGGCTTCACCACGGCTTTTTCATCCCTTTTTGCCCTGAAGATCTGAGCCCTTGCTTCTCTATCCTGGTTAATCCAGTATTCGGCCCTTATCGCACGACTCACGCAGTCGGATACCAGGGTAGGTGGGCTACTGCCAGCGCTAACTTGCTTGGCGATATCTGTCCGGAACATCTTCATCATTCTTCTAACTTTTTCTGTTTCGTTGGGAACCAGTTCCGGACACAACCGGGCCAACTGTTCAAACTTCTTGACAGCCTCCATTACTGTCATTGATCCCTGTTTCAAACTGGCAAACTCGTCCTGTTGGGCTGCCAGAATTTCCCTATTGTAGTACATGGTGCGGAATTCTGCCACAAAATCTTGCCAGCTCATGGCGGTAACATCTTGCCGCATCTGTACCGTCATCCACCAGTGTCTGGCGTCCTTCTTAAGTGCAAAGGAAGCACAGAGAACCTTTTCCTGTTCTGATAATCTCATGAAATCCAAAATGACCTGGATATCAATCAGCCAATTATCTGCTGCAATCGGGTCCATCTGTCCTTCAAATTCAGGCGCCTTCATTCGCCTGAATCTCTCGTATAGTAGATCTTCCCGCACTGGTAGATTCACTGGAACTCCAGCCGGTGCTAAAGGAACCTCAACGTTCCGTGGAATCTCTTGTTGCACCTCCGGTTGAACTTCTGGCACGGGAGGTACTCTATTCTGTTGAAAAGGAACCTCTTCAGCTTGAGGTCTCTGGTTCATCTGAATTAACTGTTCTCGCAATCTATTTGTTTCTTGCTGCTGCTCCAGCAGCTGCCGTTGCAAATTTGCTACTATAGTTGCGAGATCCGGCTCGGGCGGATTTTCAGGCACTGCTCGTCGTGGACGAACCATTATCTATCTCCTATTAAGACATAAGAAAAGATATTATCATACTGGAAATATCCCTTCTTTCATACATTTATCGTCATACATAACATAATTCTTCATATCATAACTTATTCATCGTATCATGACACATAACAACTCGTAACATGCCTTTCATCATCGTATCATAATATTTCATAACTGAACTTCCTTTTTGTATTCTTACAAAAAGTACATTATATTCACAATTTCGTAATTACATTTTGATACGATTTCTGTACATATAGGGCCAAAATTTCGGATGGAAGTGTCTAACACTTTCTCATCATACATCAGTACAAGCCTATCATCCAAAAATATAAGCTAGTACATATCAGTCAAAATAAAAGCAAAATACATACACATGATTAGCCTAATCTACAGGCTCGATCGAAACTACGGAGGATGCATCGGAGTCTGAGTCATCATCTCCGTCATGCAATGGGATCTCCTCGGGGTCCTCATCAAAATCCTCCTCTAGCCAGTCCTCAGGCTCAAACTCTGGCCCTGGCTCCATATCATCTCATCATCGCTCGATATGTGGATGATTGGGGGGTCCTCTGGCTGAACCTCTGGAAGGACTATGAGGTCATCCGGCTCCAAATCATCGGCTGCCATATCAGCCTCGGCCTCCTGGGGAGGCACTGCCTGTACTGGCTCGGCTGGAATCGGGTCCTCAGGAAAAACTGGACCAGGCCCGAAAAATGGCTCTCCCATCCCAGCGTCGTCGACTGGAGCCTGCTGATCATCCGCAACTCCAGCGGCCTGCATGGCGTGCACTACAGCCTCTGCCTCTAAGATATCAGCTATCAAGTGCTCTACGGTCGAGCCAGGTACCGGCATAGGACATACTGTAAGATCGGCTGAGGCAGTCCATCACGAAATGTCTGGAGTGCAAACGCCATAGAGTTATCCAAGTCCTGAGGGACATATGGCAACATCTCCTCCTGAAACCGTCGGCAATAATGGCTCATGGACTCTTCTGGGAAGGCATGCCAGACGACTGCGAAACTGAGGTATCGAGAATGATACATCTGTCGATACATCGCCGGGTCACGATGGGGTCCACCTGCCCCCTCATCCGGAATCGGTCCGTATCGTGCAACTAACAATGCACGGAAGTGCGCCCAAGTCCGACTCGGCAAAGATCGCTCCCCAATAGTCATCCACCATAGCCGAACATCCACTGCTAGACATCGGCTCGCTAAGGAGACCTGTAGTCGCTCCTCAATATGGCAAAGATGGAAGATCTGCTCCATGTCGTATAGCCACGCGGCTAACGACACCGTCCGTCTAGTGCCGTCAAAAAGTAGCGGGCGTGACTCGTAAAATGACGCCACCGCACGTCGATCCCCATCTGCGCCAGCGGGATCCATAATGCGAGTCTAACATAACATAATTACATAATCAATAATTACTTATTCATAAAAATAAAATTACTTACAATGATGGCAGCGACGGCAGGCATACTGTGAAATTGGGTAGCAGGGAACCGCTCTGATACCAACTCTGTAACGACCCGCCTAGCACAGGCCTTACCATACATACATACATACATACATGCATACTTATTTATTTGGCGTAAGCAGCGTAATTTTTTTTTTTTTTTTATAAGTGCGGATACTTGCAATATATAACGATGTTTGCATACAATTTAATTTACGTAATAAAAATCAAAACGCGAAGCGGTTATCATCCCCACATTCCACAGCTCGCCCTGCCTCGCTCGCCACCTTGCACCATCAGTTGCCAGTAGGTTGCTTACCTACAGCATAGACGTAAGTCACGTGAGCTTTCGCTCAGCAAGTACAACATATATATCCGCAACAATTAAACATAAACATAACTCATCATACATGACTTTTCATAGCATACACATCATACTTAACTCATACATAACATACATATCATGTCACATCATCGCATAATATATGCATGAACCAATTATGCTCTTATTATGCCATCGTATTCATTCTTAACTTATCTTACTTATGGGCCCCTTATCACAAGTGTACGTACCGGGCGCGCTCTATGGCTTACTCTTGCCATAGTTCAACCCGACCTGACGCGGGTCGGTACGACACAGGCAAGCTTGCTTGCCATCATACTTACTTTTTATGAACTCATACTTGTTCTTATTAGTGAACATGCTTCGTGATGTCACTATTCATAATTATGCTCATATCTTAATATCATGTCATAATCTCATGCTCATAATCATATTGTAAACATAACATCATTTCATCATAAACATCAAACATACTTGGCAAGTATACAACAAAAGCCTATGCTGTAGGCGGAGTTGTACTTACCTTTAGTACTATGTCCCGAGGTATGTTGATCCAATTCAGGATGCCTCAGCAGGCTATCTCCTGCTACATCAGAGGACACAGAGTAAGAATTTAGTTTTACGGAATGTTGGTAATCAAACCAACATTCATGCCTAGTCATAGTTATATGTTTCCCCCTTTTCTTAAACAAACCCGGATACTTCCTCTGTATCGCGGATACCCCTAAGGTTTAGGGTTTACTTCACTTAACGTGTACTTTGATTGGTTACACCAAGTAACCTTGGCTAAACAGCCATCTTTAGTAGTGTTGGACTACTGTTTTTAAATCTTGGGCCTATGCCTTCTAATAAACAACTCAAAGGGTTATTTCCGATAACCTGAGTTTTTAAGCCCGACTAGTCATTTTTACTATTATATTGGGTTACGTTGGATAACCCTTGGGCTTAGGGCCCAAACCAATAACGCGGAACCTTTTCCGATTATGGTTCATTTAAACGTGCTTAAAAAAAACTCTTCCTTTTCTTTGGAAAAACTTAGGGTTTTAAGAGCATTTGTTAAAAAACGTAGAACGGGTCTTTGTAAAAATTATTAAAAGCAGAAACTGCCTTTGGAACAGTTTTTCACTGAGAATTAGTCAGTGGATATGCAGAAACGTCCTTTTCCTGCACTGTTTTAAACATTCCTGTGCAGGAATTTCTTGTTCACTGCACAGTTTTGAAATCCAATTTTCTATTTAAAAATCGAAGCAGAATTTGAAAAAGTTTTCTTCATGAAAGTTTTAAAGCATTAAAAATCCTAAAACTTTCGTTTTGAACTCGAGACCCAAATCGGTCTCTAACCCGTTCGTTTGCCCTGTTAAACTCACCTGGCCGTGCTTAGGGTCTGGCATGGTCAGGCTCGGTTTTCTTAAAAAACAAAGGCCATTGGAGCCTTATTTTTAAAAACTGTCCACGTTGTCCACAGTAAAAACCCTACTCTACAACTTTTGTGTTTTACGTTTTTCCAAAATCAGCCTCTAAGGGCCTCAAATTTCGGTTTCCAGAAAACTGGGCAGATCTACCCGAATTGGCAGTTTTCGGTATTTTCTTGGTTTCTCGTCCTAATTCGTGCACACTACCTCAACCGAACTCAGCGGGAGCCTAGAATCAACATTCAGCATTTTTCTAACGTCCCAATTTAACTTGCATGCAATTTAAACCCGTCCATGCAAGTCAATCACAAAATGGCAGCTTATAGGTTTTAGGGTTGCATGGTTTTGGCTAATCATCAAACCATTTGTATGCATGATCATTCTAGCATCCTAACTAAATTTTTACAGCAAGCATAATCAGATTTTGGGGAACATATAACTTACTAAACTTTCTATTATGCAACCCTAATCATTAACAATCATAAACATAATCAAAACATTGCCTAAACTACTAAATCAACCACCCTTAATACCTAATCAAGCACACTTAAAAATCTGACCTAAATCAGAAAATTAAATTGAGCTTATGCTCATTACAAAATAGCTTGTAATACATTTAAATCTCCAATTTAGAACTTGAATTGAAGATTTAAGTGCCAAACGAATTTTACCTTAATCCGAGTGGAAATGGGTTTGGTTGGCTCGATCTTTCTCCCTTCCCTTCTCCTTGGTGCAGCCGGCCCTAGCTCCACCTAATGAGCTTGAAATTTTCCAGCCTCCTAGTGCATGCACCAACCAAGTTTCCAGCCAAGTTTCACAGCAATCAGCCACTTCCTCACTAGTTTTCCACCTCAAAATTTCGCCCCCCTTGCAGCAGCCACACAACCGGCCACTATGGCTAGTTTGGCTCCAAAAATTTTTTTCAGCTTTCTAGCTTGATTCCTAGTGCAAACCGAACCCTCCTAGGACTAAATTCTTGGTTCCCCAAACTTTTTCTTTCTCTTTGGCAGCTCCTAATATGGTCGGATTTTGTGCTGAAATTTGGCCAAAGTTTGCCTAAATTTTCACATTTTTGTGAATAGAATGCACTCCTATTTATAGGCAAATTTGAACTTTTCAAAATTGAAAATAGTCCCTCAAAGTTAGCCAATTTGCACAAAAAGGGGGTGAGGTGGCCGGCCATTCCAAGTCTAGAACCAACTAATTCTTTCCAAAATTTTCATTAAATCAAATTAATGATGTCATAATTAAAAAGCTATGTGACATCATTAAACCCTTGTTTGGCCTCATTCTTGATTAAACAGTATACTTTAATACCAAACAGATATGGTTGGTACTGTGGTCTTTGATTCACAGTACCAATTAATAAAATACAGTCCAAAATTTATCTGTCTAATAATAGGCCATACGAAGAATTGTCTTTTCGTTTCTAGCCTTTTGGCTTTTAATTTCCTATTTAGTGTGCTTGATTTTCTATGGTGGTTTTGAATCTAACTCAAACCATTTTATCTGAAAAATGGGTTTTCCGCAGTATACTTCCTATACTGCTTACCATTCTTTGATATCGTCAAAGAATTGATCTTTCTAGCAAATTTTTGGCTTTCTTAGGTCAAATGTTGCTTATCCTGGCAACATGAACTTATTTGGTCAACTTGACGATTTCGGTCAAACGTTGACTTTCGGGTCAAACTTTGACTTTCGTAAAAATCATGGCGTTTTCATACCTTTTTCCTCAAAAGGTCGTATGCTTAACTAAGCAATCATTTTTGAGTCTTTTACAAACATAAAAACTCATAATTCTGAATAAAAACCCTAAACCGGGCTTTTCATAAATACCTTCATGGTACAGTTTAAATTTCTATACAAGAAATTGTGACGTTGTAAAATTCTAGTTCTTACAGATGATTATGTGATTGATGGAATGGAACGTTAGAAACGATTGCATGTGTTGACTTTAGGCTCCCGCTGTGGTCGTTGAGGTAGCGTGCAACGTTTTAGGACGTAAAACGAAATTAAGAACCGAAACTGCCAGTCTCGGTCAAGACTGGGCAGTGTTCTGGAAATGGGAATTGAGGCCCTTAGAGCCGAATTTGAAGAAACTCAAAACTACAAAGTTGTAGATAAGGTTTTCCTAGAGGGCCACGCGGACCGTTTTTCAAAATAAGGCTCCAATGGCCTCCGTTTTTACGAAAATCCGAGGCTAATCTGCCCAGACCTAGTCTACACGTCCAGTAAGTTTCAAATTAAAACTGACAAGAATCCAAGCAGAACTGGGTTTCCTCAAAACATGAAAGTTGTAGTATTATCCGAGATCTACAACTTTTATGAAGAAAGTTTTATCAAATTACGAACAGATTTTAAATACAATATTGATTCCAAAACTGTGCAGGAAACAGAAATTCCAGCACAGGATTTTCAGAAAAAACAGTGCATAGGCAGGATATTCCTGCACATGCACTGATAACCTAAGTTTAAGAAACTGTTTTCAAAGATTGTTTTCAGAGCTTGACAGTTTTTAACTGTCTTTGCTTAAATGTTAAGATTTGATGAAAATGCGGTTTTCATTAAGATTGTTAAAGAAAACTTGACAACGGTTTGTCAAGAAATAATTGAAATACGCAGGGTCCTATGGTAAACAACTATAGGACAAATAGTAACCGGGAAGGTTACCTAATTTTATTGGGCCAATAAGTTAGGTTACTCATAGTAACCACTTGAGATAGCGGGTTGGGCCTTAATAACATTAGCAACCTAATATTATTCATGTATGGTTGGGCTTAGTACCCAAGGTTACCTGAAGTAACCTAATTAGTTATTGTTTAAGTATGTTGGGCCTTGGGCCCTAGGGTTACGGAAAGTAACCGAGCAAGTTATCATGTGATGTTTTAGGGGGAACATATAATATAACTAAGGCTACTCATAAATGTTGGTTAGGACTCCAACATTTAACGATTATGATTTATGGTTAGCAAGAATGTGTATGGCTCTTATCTTACGTCCTGTTTGGAAACAGGAGTAGGAACTGTTGTCGTACCACGTTTGGACGATAAACCAAGAGCATAGGACTAAAGTAAGTATAACTCCGCCTACAGCATGGGCAAAATGTTTTTAAAGAACATGTTTTTCAAGAAATATAGGTTATGATTTATGTACTTACGCTATATGCTATGATGCTATGTTATGAGGTTTATG
>CM046373.1:3952892-3999656 GCA_025413025.1 Ficus hispida | reverse complement strand
CGGATTTTCAGGCACTGCTCGTCGTGGACGAACCATTATCTATCTCCTATTAAGACATAAGAAAAGATATTATCATACTGGAAATATCCCTTCTTTCATACATTTATCGTCATACATAATAACATAATTCTTCATATCATAACTTATTATCGCGTATCATGGCACATAACAACTCGTAACATGCCTTTCATCATCGTATCATAATATTTCATAACTGAACTTCCTTTTTGTATTCTTACAAAAAGTACATTATATTCACAATTTCGTAATTACATTTTGATACGATTTCTGTACATATAGGGCCAAAATTTCGGATGGAAGTGTCTAACACTTTCTCATCATACATCAGTACAAGCTATCATCCAAAAATATAAGCTAGTACATATCAGTCAAAATAAAAGCAAAATACATACACAGATTAGCCTAATCTACAGGCTCGATCGAAACTACGGAGGATGCATCGGAGCTGAGTCATCATCTCCGTCATGCAATGGGATCTCCTCGGGGTCCTCATCAAAATCCTCCTCTAGCCAGTCCTCAGGCTCAAACTCTGGCCCTGGCTCCATATCATCCTCATCATCGCTCGATATGTCGATGATTGGGGGTCCTCTGGCTGAACCTCTGGAAGGACTATGAGGTCATCCGGCTCCAAATCATCGGCTGCCATATCAGCCTCGGCCTCCTGGGAGGCACTGCCTGTACTGGCTCGGCTGGAATCGGGTCCTCAGGAAAAACTGGACCAGGCCCGAAAAATGGCTCTCCCATCCCAGCGTCGTCGACTGGAGCCTGCTGATCATCCGCAACTCCAGCGGCCTGCATGGCGTGCACTACAGCCTCTGCCTCTAAGATATCAGCTATCAAGTGCTCTACGGTCGAGCCAGGTAACGGCATCGGAACATACTGCCGGATATGCTGAGGCAATCCGTCCGAAAGTCTGAAGTGCAAATGCCACCATGTTCTCCAAGTCCTGTGGAACGTATGGCAGCATCTCCTCCTGGAACCGCACAATAATGGCTCATGGCTCATCAGGGAAAGCATGCCAGACCACTGCGAAATGAGGTATCGAGCACGATACATCTCCCGATACATCACCGGGTCACGAGGAGGTCACCCTCGTCTGGTAGCGGTCCGAAATGGCGACTATCAACGCACGAAAATGCGCCCAAGTGCGACTCGGCATCGCTCTCTCACCTATCGTCATCCACCATAATCGAGCGTCTACAGAAAGACACCGACTGGCTAACGAAACCTGTAATCTCTCCTCTATATGACATAATCTGAATATCAACTCTCCATGTCGTATAGCCAGCAGCTAACGACACCGTACGTCTCGTCCCGTCAAAAATATCGGGTGCGCCTCATGAAAGACGCAACAGCACGTCGATCCCCATCCGCTCCAGCGGGATCCATAATATCGTATCTATCATAACATAATCACGTAATAATATTTATTACTCATAAAAATAAAAATTACTTACAATGGGGCAGCGACGGCAGCATACTGTGAAATTGGGTAGCAGGGAACCGCTCTGATACCAACTCGTAACGACCCGCCATCACAGGCCGTTACCATACATACATACATGCATACTTAATTAATAGGCTAACGTAAGCAGCGGAAATTTTTTTTTATAATGCGATACGTGAAATGTATAACATATGTAAGTATGTTTGCATACGATTTAATTTACATAATAAAATCAAAACGCGAAGCGGTTATCATCCCCACATTCCACAGCTCGCCCTGCCTCGCTCGCCACCTTGCACCATCAGTTGCCATAGGTTGCTACCTACAGCATAGACGTAAGTCACGTGAGCTTTCGCTCAGCAAGTACAACATACATATCCGCGACAATTAAACATAAACATAACTCATCATACATAACTTTTCATAGCATACACATCATACTTAACTCATACAATACATATCATTCACATCATCGCATAAATATGCATGAACCAATATGCTCTTATTATGCCATCGTATCATTCTTAACTTATCTTACTTATGGCCCTTATATAGTGTAACGTACCGGCGCGCTCTATGGACTTACTCTTGCCATAGCTCAACCCGACCTGACGCGGGTCGGTACGACACAGGCAAGCTGCTTGCCATCATACTTACTTTTATGAACTCATACTTGTTCTTATTAGTGAACATGCTTCTGATGTCACTATCATAATATGCTCATATAATCATCCATAATCTCATGCCATAATCAATAAACATAACATCATTCATCATAAACATCAAACATACTTGCAAGTATACAACAAAAGCCTATGCTGTAGGCGGAGTTGTACTTACCTTTAGTACTATGTCCCGAGGTATGTGATCCAATTCAGGATGCCTCAGCAGGCTATCTCCTGCTACATCAGAGGACACAGATAAAATTAGTTCTTACGGAATGTTGGTAATCAAACCAACATCATGCCTAGTCATAGTTAATGTTTCCCCCTTTTTTAAACAAACCCGGATACTTCCTCTGTATCGCGGATACCCCTAAGGTTAGGGTTTACTTCACTAACGTGACTTTGATTGGTTACACCAAGTAACCTTGGCTAAACAGCCATCTTAGTATGTTGACTACTGTTTTAAATCTTGGCCTATGCCTTCTAATAAACAACTCAAAGGGTTATTTCCGATAACCTGAGTTTTTAGGCCCGACTAGTCCATTTTACTATTATATTGGGTTACGTTGGATAACCCTTGGCTTAGGGCCCAAACCAATAACGCGGAACCTTTCCGATTATGGTTCATTAAACGTGCTTAAAAAAAACTCTTCCTTTCTTGGAAAAACTTAGGGTTTAAGAGCATTTGTTAAAAACGTAGAACGGGTCTTGTAAAAATATTAAAAGCAGAAACTGCCTTGGAACAGTTTTTCACTGAGAATTAGTCAGTGGATATGCAGAAACTCCTTTCCTGCACTGTTTAAACATTCCTGTGCAGGAATTTCTTGTTCACTGCACAGTTTTGAAATCCAATTTCTATTTAAAATCAAGCAGAATTTGAAAAAGTTTTCTTCATGAAAGTTTTAAAGCATTAAAAATCCTAAAACTTTCGTTTGAACTCGAGACCCAAATCGGTCTCTAACCCGTTCTTTGCCCTGTTAAACTCACCTGGCCGTGCTTAGGGTCTGGGCATGGTCAGGCTCGGTTTTCTTAAAAACAAAGGCCATTGGAGCCTTATTTAAAAACTGTCCGCGTTGTCCCACAGTAAAAACCCTACTCTACAACTTTTGTGTTTTACGTTTCCAAAATCAGCCTCTAAGGGCCTCAAATTTCGGTTTCCAGAAAACTGGGCAGATCTAACCCGAATTGGCAGTTTTCGGTATTTTCTTGGTTTCTCGTCCTAATTCGTGCACACTACCTCAACCGAACTCAGCGGGAGCCTAGAATCAACATTCAGCGTTTTCTAACGTCCCAATTTAACTTGCATGCAATTAAACCCGTCCATGCAAGTCAATCACAAAATGGCAGCTTATAGGTTTAGGGTTGCATGGTTTGGCTAATCATCAAACCATTGTATGCATGTCATTCTAGCATCCTAACTAAATTTTACAGCAAGCATAATCAGATTTGGGGAACATATAACTTACTAAACTTTCTATCATGCAACCCTAATCATTAACAATCATAAACATAATCAAAACATTGCCTAAACTACTAAATCAACCACCCTTAATACCTAATCAAGCACACTTAAAAATCTGACCTAAATCAGAAAATTAAATTGAGCTTATGCTCATTACAAAATAGCTTGTAATACATTTAAATCTCCAATTTAGAACTTGAATTGAGAGATTTAAGTGCCAAACGAATTTTACCTTAATCCGAGTGGAAATGGGTTTGGTTGGCTCGATCTTTCTCCCTTCCTTCTCCTTGGTGCAGCCGGCCCTAGCTCCACCTAATGAGCTTGAAATTTTCCAGCCTCCTAGTGCATGCACCAACCAAGTTTCCAGCCAAGTTTCACAGCAATCAGCCACTTCCCTCACTAGTTTTCCACCTCAAAAATTCGCCCCCCTTGCAGCAGCCACACAACCGCCACTATGGCTAGTTGGCTCCAAAATTTTTTTTCAGCTTTCTAGCTTGATTCCTAGTGCAAACCGAACCCTCCTAGGACTAAATTCTTGGTTCCCCAAACTTTTTCTTTCTCTTGGCAGCTCCCTAATATGGTCGGATTTTGTGCTGAAATTTGGCCAAAGTTTGCCTAAATTTTCACATTTTTGTGAATAGAATGCACTCCTATTTATAGGCAAAATTGAACTTTTCAAAATTGCAAAATAGTCCTTCAAAGTTAGCCAATTTGCACAAAAAGGGGTGAGGTGGCCGGCCAGGTTGTTCTAGAACCAACCAAATTCTTTCCAATTTTTCACTAAATTCCATATAATGATGTCATAATCCAAAAGTAATGTGACATCACCATTAAGCCTTATTTGGCCTAATTCTTCATTAGACAGTATAACTCAATACTAAACAGATATAGTTGATACTGTGTCTTTGATTCACAGTACCGGCTATTAAATGCAGTCCAAAATTTATCTGTCTAATAATGGACTATACGAAAAATTCTCTTTTCGTTTCTAGCCTTTTGGCCCTTTAATCTCCTACTTAGTGTGCTTGATTTTTCTATGGTGGTTTTGAATCTAACTTAAACCATTTTATCTGAAAAATTTGGTTTTCCGCAGTATACTTCCTATACCGCTCACCATTTTCGATATCGTCAAAGAAATTGATCTTTCTAGCCAATCTTTGACTTTCTTAGGTCAATGGTGCCTATTCTGACAACGTGGACTCTCTTGGTTTACTTTGACGGTTTATGGTCAAACTTTGACTTTCTGGTCAAACTTTGACTCTCGGGTCAAACTTTGACTTTTGTAAAAATCATGGCGTTTTCATACCTTTTTCCCAAAAGGTCGTATGCTTAACTAAGCAATCATTTTGAGTCTTATAAAAGCATAAGAACTCACAATTCTGAATAAAACCCTAAACCGGGCTTTTCATAAATACCTTCATGGTACAGTTTAAATTTCTATACAAGAAATTGTGACGTTGTAAAATTCTAGTTCTTACATCTGACTCCTTGATCTTGAGCTGATGATAACCTGATCGCAGATCGACCTTTGAAAATACCACTGCTCCCCTAAGCTGATCAAACAGATCGTCTATCCTCGGGAGGGGATACTTGTTCTTGATTGTGATCTTATTCAGCTCGCGATAGTCGATACACATACGCAACGATCCATCCTTTTTCTTAACGAACAAAACAGGCGCTCCCCACGGAGAGTAACTCTGTCGGATGAATCCCTTGTCGAGCAACTCTTGTAATTGCACTTGCAGTTCTCTAAGCTCAGCTGGTGCCATGCGGTAAGGTGCTTTCGATATCGGAGCAGCTCCAGGTAGCAACTCGATCTCGAACGAAATTTCACGTTCTGGCGGAAGCCCTGGCAAATCCTTCGGAAAGATATCCCCATATTCCTTAATAATGGGGACCATCTTCCGGCATTAATTCCATTTCCCGATCCTTGTCCACCATGTTAGCTAAGTACCCCTGACAGCCACTAGCTAACATTTTCCAAGTTTCATTGCCGTGACCAATCTGGTTGTGAGTTCCGAACTGTCCATGGAAATTAAACTCTTTTTCATGTAGGGATTGAAAGCCACACAACGCTTCCTGCAGTCGATCTTGGCGTTGTACTTGCCCAAGAAGTCCATCCCTAAGATCACATCGAAATCCTGAAGTCGGATCGCGATGAGATCTACATACAATTCTTACCACAAATAATTACGGGAATATTCTGTATCCAGAAATCGGACCATAAAATTTCTCCGGATGGCAGAGAAGTTTTGAAAGGCTGTTCTAACTTATCAACACCTCTTCCTAACTTCTGGGCGAACTCTAAGGATATAAATGAGTGAGTGGCTCCAGAATCAAACAAGCAATAGCTTCATGAGTGGTGATAGAGATCTGACCTGTCACCACGTGAGAAGTTCCTGCTTCAGCATCTCCTCTCGTGTAGCATAGATCCTGGCTTGAGGTTCAGGAGCCTCCAATCTGCCTTGCGTGATCGAGGGTCCTTCGAGTCTGGCTTGGACTGCATGTAATTGACGGGTGCGTTTCGGTTAGATGGTGGAGGGTTCTGGTTTTGGGGGTTCTGGTTGCAGCTTCTGGCAAAATGCCCCTCCTTGCCACATAGGTAACAAACATTTGTCCCCATTCTGCATACCCCTGGATGCTTCTTTCCGCATTTGGCACACTGCGGATACTCAACGCTGTTACCATCCCTTCCCCGATTATTATCTTCTGGGGAAGTTTTTCTGTTGACCCTGGCCCGTGAAATTACCCTTTCTCTTATTCTTTCCAAACTGCTTGGAATTCTGGGCAGGGCTACTGTCTGGCCCTTCTGGTTGGTCTCAGCGTTTTGACGAGGCTGTGTCTGCTTTACCACGGCCTTTTCCTCCTTTCTGGCTTTAAAAATCTGAGCCCTAGCTTCCTTGTCCTGGTTGATCCAGTACTCAGCTCTTATCGCTCTACTGACACAATCAGATACCAGGGTAGGTGGGCTACTGCCTGCACTGACCTGCTTGGAGAAGTCTGTGCGGAACATCTTCATCATCCTTCTGACCTTTTCCTTTTCATTCGGAACCAGTTCCGGGCACAGACGGGCTAGCTGCTCAAATTTCTTTACGGCCTCCATAACCGTCATCGATCCCTGTCGTAAACTGGTGAACTCATCTTGCTGAGCCGCCAGTATCTCCGCGTTGTAGTACATGGCACGGAATTCGGTTACAAAATCCTGCCAGTTCATGGCCATGACATCCCGCCGCATTTGAACGGTTATCCACCAGTGCCGTGCATCTTTCTTCAAGGCAATGAAGCACAGAGAACCTTCTCCTGTTCTGTAAGCCGCATGAAATCCAAATAACCTGGATATCAATCAACCAATTATCGGCGGCGATTGGGTCAGTTACCCCTTCAAATTCAGGCGCCTTCATCCGCCTGAATCTCTCGTACAGCAGATCCTCCGCACTAGCTGTACATTGTCTTGTCCTCCTGCTTGTGCCATCGGAATCTCAGCATTCCGAGGAATCTCTGGTTGGACCTCTGGAACTTGAGGTACCACTGGCGGTACCTGTTGTACTGGGGGTGGAACTTCGTTCACTTGGGGCCTCTGATTCAATTGCGCTATCTGTTCTCGCAATCTGTTAGTTTCTTGCTGCTGTTCGAGCAGCTGTCTTTGCAAATTTGCAACAATTGTCGCGAAATCCGGCTCGGGCGGATTTACTGGCATTGTTCGACGTGGGCGTACCATCCTATCATACCATTTAGAAAAGATATTATCATACTATTAATATCCTTTCTTTCATTCATCATTTATCTTATCATAATGTAATACTTAACATTACATACTTATCATAGCATTCATAGTCATAATACAGACATTGTATCTCATAACATAACATTTATCATTCATACCATACTTTGAACTTATCTTTTGTACATTTACAAAAAGTACATCATATTTACAATAATATACGTACATATATGTTCGTCATACTGTATACACAGGGTCAAAAATATGATGGAAGTGTCTACCACTTTACCATCGTACATAAGTACAAGCCTATCTCTAAAAATAATAAGCTAGTACAAACAGTTTTAAAAGCAAAAATATATACATAATCGATCGATCTAATCCTAATCTAACTCTACAACTGTGACTACTGAGACGTCGGAGTCGGCCTCTCCGTCCTCATCGAAGATCTCCTCCGGATCCTCCTCGAAGTCCAGCCAACCTGCGTGCTCTAACTCAGGATCTGGCTCCTCATTATCCTCCTCATCACTCGATAATACGATAATAGGAGGAATCGGGTCCTCGGGAACGTCCATCTCATCATCCCCGTCATAGTCATCAGCCTCGGCCTCAAAGTCGACCTCATGAGCAGGTACCTCTGGCATCGGGTCGGCAGCCATCGGGTCCTCCTGGTAGGCTGGATCTGGCTCATACACCGGCTCTGGTATCTCGGCGTCGTTAGCGGGAACCTGAGGCTCTACTGGCGCCTGCTGAGCCTCTGCCAAATCCGGGGCTGGCATATCATGAATGTTAGCCTCAACTCCCAAAATAGCCTCAATCATGTGCCCAACTGACAAACCGAGCATGGGTTCAGGAACGTACTGCCGGATCTGAATAGGCAATCCGTTCCTCAGAATAACTAAGGCCTGCAGCTCGGGACTCTGTAGATACTGAGGAATGTATGGCAGCATCGACTCCTGGAATCGTCGACAATAATGGGCCATCGTCTCCTGAGGATACGCGTGCCAATCAGCTACGTAGCTGAGGTAACGAGTGTGGTGCATGTCCTCATAGATCTCAGCATCGCGGAGTACATCGCCCGCTCCCTCGCCTATCATCGGCCCGTAACGAGCCATCACTGCCGTGCGAAAATGCGGCCACGTGCGGCTCGGCAACTGACGCTCTCCAAGGGTGATCCACCATATCCTAGCGTCAACAGCGAAACATCGGCTAGCCAAGGAAACCTGTAGCCGGGCCTCGATGTGGCAGGTATGGAAGATCAACTCCATATCATACAACCATGCTGCCACTGGTACCGTATGTCTCGTGCCGTCAAACATAAGCGGACACGACTGAAAGAATGACCTCGTCGCCTCTCGGTCCGCGTCGACTTGGTCCGGGTCCATATCGTCAAGTCTATCATAATATAGGCGCATAATAATTATTAATATACGAAAATAAAATTTTTTAACTTACAATGATGGCGGCGATGGCAGGCTGACTGTGAAATTTGATCGCAGGGAACCGCTCTGATACCAACTCTGTAACGACCCGCCTAGCACAGGTCGTTACCATACATACATATCGTACATACATACATAACTTACACAGCGGAAATTTTTTTTTTTTTTTTTTATACTGTACTTACATACGAAATGTAAATGTATATCGAACATTAATTACGTTGTTTGGGTGTAAATAAAACTTATTCATAATTACATAATATAACGAAACGCGTAGCGGTTTATTCCCACATTTCACAGTCCGCCAATCCATGCCCTCCATCTTGCATCAAGAATTATTTCCAGGCTGCTTACCTACAGCACAGACGTAAGACAGTGAGCTTTCGCTCAGCAAGTACAACTATTCTATACCGCAATTTACTTTAAATAAAACACATCACACATACCACACTAATCATAACTTAAGCATAACATAATATAACTTATCTTAACTTATGCATGAGCCATTTATGCTTCATTATGCTTGCTTAATTAATCGTAACTTGCTTTCTTAACTTATCATAACTTATCTTGTCTTATCTTGTGGGCCCCATAACGTAAGTGTTCGTACCGGGCGCGCAACTATGAATTGGTTGGGGCGGCCAAACCATTTCCAATTCAATCCATAGTTCAACCCGACCTAACGCGGGTCGGTACGACACAGGCAAATTATTTGCCATCATAACTTTCATTATCTCATACTTAATTATATTAATTAGTGAGCATACATCGTGATATGTCACACAATTAATTTATAATCTTATCATCATAACCTATTCCATGGCATTCTAAATCATAGCATTTCAACTTTTTATAACACATAACATACCATAGCATATAACATAGCATATCATCATAGCATTTTATAACATATTCTTAACACATAATCATAGCATACTACAAAGCATGACATTTTCTATAACATTTCCTATAACTTAAAACTATCTACAACACATAAGAGATAACATTTACACTACATAGCATTTTCATCATACTTTGGCAAGTATACACAACAAAGCCCATGCTGTAGGCGGAGTTGTACTTACCTCGTTCGTAAAAGCTGTGTCCAAAAGTCGAGTTAAATCCCGTTGGGACACTTCGGCGTGCGACGTTCTGAGATTAATAAAAGTAAGGGTTAGAACTGTTGGTAATATAACCAACATTCTTATATAACCTTACTTATCTTTACATTGTCCTAATTGGTTACCTAAGTAACCCTAACCGGTTAAATCTTTAACTTAGGTTTTAAAAACAAACTTATTTCTTTAGAAAAGAATTCTTAGGTTTTGGTTTAAAAATCCTTTTGTTCAATCTTTTAAAAAAACTGAAAACCTTAAAAGGAGTCGTATAAAATTATTGACTATTGGAGACTGCCTTTGGAACAGTTTCTCAATGTCAATTTTGCAGTGTAATTACAAAAATATGCATTTTCTGTGTTAACTTTGTAAATCCTGTACAGGATTTCCATAATTCCTGTACAGTTCTCCGAAATTCATTTTCATCTTAAAAATCCAGACTGAATCTGTAAAACTTGTCTTCATGAAAGTTGTAAACACTTAAAAACTCTACAACTTTTATGTTTTGGGTAAAACCCAGTTCTGGCGTTTTCGTGGTCAAAACCCCTGAGGAACTTGTCCTGGCCGTGCTCGGGTCCTGGGCACTTTAGGCACGGGTTTTGGTAAAAACCGAGGCCATTGGAGCCTCATTTTACAAAACTGTCCACGTTGTCCTCTAGGAAAAACTCTACTTAAAAACTTTCATGTTTTGAGTTTCCCCTGATTCGGCCTCTAGAAGCCTCAAAAACTGTTTTTCCCGAAACTGGCCAATTTCTACCCGAGTTGGCAGTTTTCGGTTTAAAATTTCGTTTACGTCCTAAAACGTTCACCCTACCTCAACCGAACTCAGCGGGAGCCTAAAAAGTGGTCATGCAGCGTTTTCTAACGTCCAATATTCAACATGCAAATCAAATTTAGCATCAAACATAATGTACATAAACCCTAACCAATTCACAAACATCTAGCATGCAAAAATCATAACCACCAAACCATAAATCCTAACCATAACAAGCACATAGCCTATAATCTTAATTTAGGGCAGAAATTAAAGTGAGCTTATGCTCATTACAACACATACTTAAATACATTTAAATTTCTCCAATTGAAATTTAAATGAAAGCTTAAGAACTTGGAATTTTACCTCACCTTGGATCCGAATTTTTGGATTGGCTCTTGGCTCCCCTTTTTCCCTCTCCAACAGCCGGTCCCTTGGCCAACTTGTGCACCAAATGCTCAAGTGCTCTTAAATGATGTTCTAAGTGGAAACCAACACTCAAAACTCTAAATCCCCCTTTGGATTCAACTTTTTTTCTCTTGCTTTTCTCTTGCCCCACACAACCGGCCCTTGGCCTAGAATTGGGTTCCAATTTTTTTCAAACTTCCTTGCTTGCTCTCTAAGGTAAAACCGACTATCCCTAGGCTTAAAACACACTTGGTTTTTGCAAAATTTCCTTCCTTTCACTCTTGTTGAAGTTCGGATTTGGTGGAGGAAAATTTGGCCAAAGTTTGGTTGCTTTTCTCTAATTTTTCTTTGAATTATGGCACCCCTATTTATAGAGGTTGAAATTTCTTGAAATTGCACACTTTAGTCCTCAAAAAATCAGAAATTGGACTTAGGGGGGGGGGGGGCATGTGGCCGGCCATTGCATGGCTAATGCCAACCAAATACTTTCCAATTTTTTTTTAAATGACATAATGATGTCATAATCCAAAAGGTGAATGAGGTAAGCCATTCTAAGGTTTGTTTGGCTCTTTACCTTGTTATGCAGTCCATTATTGTTTTAACACAGGTATTTCTAATACTGGATTCACTTATGCACAGTATTAGTTTACCGAACGGCAGTCCAAAATTTATCTGTGTGAAAACAAACTGTATAAAAATTTCCTTATTTCTTAAAACCCTTTTGCCCTTTAATTCTACTTAATGTGCTTGTCTTTCTATGGTGGTTTTAAGTTCTAAACATATCATTTTATCAGTAAAAACGGCCTATACAGTATAATTCTATACTGCGGCGATTTTACTCGTACCGTCTTTTCTTTAACTTTTTGGGGTCAATTTTTGGCTTTCTCGTCCACCATTGACTTTCTTGTCGACAGGTGACTTTCTTGCCGAGATTTGACTCCCGTGGTCAACAGTTGACTTTTTGGTCAACCGTCGACGTTTTTGGTCAAACTTTGACCAACATACATTTTTGGCCATTTTCATTCCTTTTTACCTAAAAGGACGTTTTCTTGTCCTAGAAATTATTTTTGAGTCTTTTAAAGTCATAAAAACTCACAAAACATTATAAAAACCCTTAACCGGGCTTTTTCATTCATATTCTTAAGGTACAATTTGAATTTTTTTGTACAAAGAATCATAATCGTTAAATAACTAGGTATTACAATCTACCCCCCTTAAAAATTTTCGTCCTCGAAAATTAGAACAAACCGGGGTAGTTCTTCCTCATACTATCTTCTAATTCCCAGGTTGCTTCTTCAACCTTGTGGTTTCGCCACAACACTTTAACCATGGGAATCGTCTTATTCCTTAAGACCTTCTCTTCCCGATCTAATATTCGTACGGGCTTTTCTTCATAAGTTAAGTCCGTTTGAACTTCCACTGGTTCCTGGTTAAGCACATGAGAAGGGTCTGACACATACTTTTTGAGCATCGAGACGTGGAATACATTGTGCATTGATGCAAGTTCTGGCGGTAGGGCAAGCTTATAAGCTACTTTCCCAACTCTTTCAAGGATTTCAAATGGTCCAGTATACCTTGGACTAAGCTTCCCTTTCTTGCCAAAACGCATTACTCCCTTCATTGGAGCTATCTTTATGAATACCGCATCTCCGACTTGGAATTCCAAAGGCCTTCTACGCTTGTCAGCATAGCTTTTCTGACGACTGAAAGCCACATCTAGCCTTTGTTTAATCTTTTTAATATCCTCTGAAGTCTTTCGGATAAAATCCGTGGTTTGAAGCTGCTTCTGACCCACCTCCTGCCAATGAATGGGGGATCGACATTTCCTTCCATACAATGCTTCAAAGGGAGCCATACCAATCGAAGCATGATAGCTATTGTTATATGAAAATTCGATCATTTGCAGCTTCTGATCCCAGTTTCCCATGAAATCCAGAACACATGCTCTCAACATATCTTCTAGCGTCTGGATGGTTCGTTCTGATTGACCGTCAGTTTGGGGATGGAAAGCCGTACTAAACTTCAGTTTCGACCCCATAGCATTGTGCACACTTGTCCAAAATCGAGAAGTGAAACGTCCATCACGGTCCGAGATGATCGATTTCGGTACTCCATGGTATCTGACGATCTGGGATACGTAGACTTCAGCCAATTTTTCTACCGAATAAGTGGCTTTGATAGCGATGAAGTGGGCGGATTTGGTTAGTCGATCAACAACCACCCAGATTGTGTCATTCCCATTTGAAGTTCTGGGCAGTCCTACGACAAAATCCATAGTGATTTACTCCCATTTCCATTCGGGAAGCTCTATCTTCTGCAATTCTCCGCCTGGATGTCGATGTTCGGCCTTCACTCTCTGGCAAGTTAGGCATTTTGACACGTACTTTGCTATCTCATTCTTCATGCTTGGCCACCAATAATTCTCTCGGAGATCTTTGTACATCTTGGAAGCTCCTGGATGCACTGAATACGGCGTCTTATGTGCCTCTGATAGTATCTGATCCTTCAAAAACTTAAAGTCGGGAACACAAATCCTTTCTTTGAAGTAGATAATACCATCGACAGAGGTCTTAAACTCCTTGTTCTTTTCATTGAAAAGTTACGCCTTCATCAAAGATGGGTCTTTTCCTTGATGCGTCTTGATAACTTCCAAAAGATTGGACTGGAGGGTCAGAGAGGACAATCTTCCCGTCAACAGCTCCAAGTTGAACTCAGAAATTTCTCTTTGTAGTGGCTTCGGAAAAATCTCAATAGACATCAGCATGCCTACCGATTTCCGACTTAAAGCATCTGCCACCCGGTTTGCCTTTCCAGGATGGTAAAGGATTTCACAATCATAATCCTTCACAAGTTCTAGCCATCTACGTTGTCTCATGTTGAGCTCTTTCTGAGTAAAAATGTACTTGAGGCTCTGGTGGTCTGTGTAAATTTCGCATTTATTCCCGTATAAGTAGTGCCTCCAGATCTTGAGTGCAAAAACTACCGCTGCTAACTCCAGATCGTGCGTAGGGTAGTTCTTTTCGTGCTCCTTCAATTGTCGTGAGGCATAGGCGACCACCTTTCCATGTTGCATCAGGACCGCTCCAAGTCCTATTTTGGAAGCATCACTGTAAATAACGAAATTTCCCGCATCTACGTCAGGAATTACTAACACCGGGGCGCTAGTAAGCTTCTTTTTTAGCTCCTGAAAGTTCTCTTCACATTTCGATGTCCACTCGAAATTCCTTCCTTTCCGGGTAAGAGCAGAAAGAGGGGTTGCGATCTTTGAAAATCCTTCTACGAATCGCCGATAATAGCCAGCTAATCCAAGGAAACTCCTGATTTCCGTAACATTCTTAGGTTACAATGATAAAACATAAATCATACATATTACATAATCAATGCATAAATCATATGCATCACGTCATCAAGGTATAAATCAGGCATAAATCATATGCACTTTATCATACATACATGAGCTTAACATCACATAAGCAGTAAAACGATTTTCCGTCTATACTGTAGGCGGAGTTGTACTTAACGGTTATGCTAAGTCCTGGGGTTTGTCATTCCGACAGGTTACCTCAATAGGTTACCTTCCTGTTTTCCAAAAAGGAAGTAAGATAAGAATCATCCTATCTTACCTTAACTTATTTCATTAAATGTTGGTACCCTAACCAACATTTATCAGTGACCCTAGATATATGCCCCCCTCATAAGCTTATTAATATCCATGTTGGTTACTAAGTGTAACCCTTGGGGCACATGTCCTAATGGTAATCAAACAGTATCCTGTTTGAATACTTAATGAACTTTGGGCTCAAGGCCCAAAGATCTTGGCATCCTATTAGGTTACTATGAGTAACCTTAGATATAGGCCAATCTTGGGTGAATATTTAAAAAGCCTGTTGGGCTACTAAGGCCCAACAATTAAGGTGGTATCCTTTAAGGTTACCCTAAATAATCTTCGACCCAAGGCCCAACATACAACATTTGTTCTTAAATAACTAGGCCTAATTAGGTAACCTATATAACTACTTAGGTTACCAATTGGCTTACTTTACTTAATTTGCTTAATAAATTCTTTTCTTACTAAACTGGATTTGATTAACCATTTAAAACTGTTTTTAAATAAAACTGTCTAAGTTTTGAAGGTATTTGCAGAAAACAGTCAAATCATCAGTGCATGTGTAGGAATTTCATGTGCATGCACTGTTTTGAAATTCCTGAATCTGATCTTACTAATATAATTCAGTTTTACTTTAAATATGTTTGGATTTTGAAAAACTTTTCTTAATGAAAGTTTTGGATATTGAAAAACTTTATAACTTTCATGTTTTGCTCAAAACCCATTTCTGCCTTTAACTTATACTTTTTCTTTGTTGAATCTGCCTGGCCGTGAATATAAGTCTGGGCGGTCCAGGCACGGTTTTTGATAAAAACGAAGGCCTTTGGAGCCTTATTTTCAAAAATTGTCCATGCTATCCCCTAGAATTTTCAATTTTCTACAACTTTGCAGTTTTGAGTTTTCTCAAATTCGGCCTCTAAAGACCTTAAAATACCGTTTCCAAATCACTGCCCAGTTTTCACCTGAACTGGCAGTTTTGGTTTTGTTACGTTCTAACGTAAAAATTACGCACACCGTACCTCAAACGGTCGTAACCATGAGACTACATCAAGCATGCAGCGTATAATCTAATTTTCTCATACTCATTCATTCAATCTCATACATACAATTATTTTACCAAACCCGTTTGGTGATTTTCACCAAACTTGGTTTTCTAAGGTTTTCTAGGATTTTCTTGAACCCTAGTTCAACACATAGGCATACCAATTCATAATCAGCCATTCATCATCAGTTTAAGCATATGGGGACATATATCAAACACCTAGTGGTCACACATATCATCTACATAATTTCTAGAGCATACATTCCAAAACAAATATCAAATCATAGCATAAACTTACTAAAACTTAAATCAAGCACATTCTAAGCAAATTAACCAAGTAAGGACATAATTAGGGAGCTTAAGCTCTTACAACCAAAATGGAAAATACACTGAAAATGGCTCAAAAATCCAGAATCAAAAGGCTTAGGAGAATAGAGGGTTACCTCTAAACCGTAGAGAAAATCTTTAGCTTGAGTTCCGAAAATTGTTTTCTAGCTTTTCCTCACTAAAAATTCTGACCACCACTCTTGGGTTTTTGCTGCCTTAGGGTTCGGCTAGGAGAGAGAAAGGAAGAGAGAAAATGGCAAGAGTTTGGGGGAGTTTTCAAATAAAATGAACTAAAAAAAATCCACCCATCGCACCTATTTATAGGTGAAATTAAATTTTCTTTCTTGAATTATTTTTATTCCTTAAATTGTACTCCAAGCCTTCCCAAAAATTTATTTGCTGAAAAACCCTCCATAGGTGGCCGGCCACTTAGTGCATGGATAAGGTTCAAGAATGTTCTTCAAATACTTTCCAAATTTTCCAAAAATTCAAAAATAACATAATTATCTTGTGATGAGGTGTCCAATACCTAGGGCTCCATTTGGCTTTAAATCTTAAAAGCAGTCTATTTTCATACTAATATAGATATAACAAATACTGTATTCAATTAAAACAGTACTATCATATCAAACTACAGTCCAGAATTTATCTGTATAAAACTGGACTGTGTTTAGGTTTTTCTTAGAACTTAAGGCTAATTAGTCCTTCTTGTCTTAAATATTGTGCTTGATTTTTCTAACATAATTCCGTACCTTAAACTTGCTTATCTATCCGTAATGACGGTTTTTCGTAGTATAATTGCTATACTGCCTGTTATACAACAGTACTATCAAACTTTGACTTTTTTGGTCAAACTTTGACCATCATATATCATAAATCCTATCATACTTTAAATCATTCTAGTCAAACTTTGACCGGAATATAATCATAAATTCCTATCATAGCTTAAATCATTCTGGTCAAACTTTAACCAGAATACAATCATACATAAATCCTAATTCTGATAACTCAGATCAAGCAATTCATATACTTATACATAATACAAATTTTGATTCCATGAGAAATAATAAATAATAATTTGTAACAAGGTCGGTTATCACAATCTTCCCCCCTTAAAAATTTTCGTCCTCGAAAATTGGAACAAGTGGGGATAATTCGCACTTATATCTTCTTCTAGTTCCCATGTTGCTTCTTCAATATTTTAACCATGAGAATTGTCCTATTTCGTAAGACCTTTTCTTCCCGATCTAGAACCTGAACTGATTTCTCTTCGTAAGTCAAGTCGGTTTGAACCTCGATCGGTTCTTGACTTAACACATGGGAAGGATCAGGTATATACTTCTTTAACATCGAAACGTGGAAAACGTTATGCACAGAAGCTAATTCTAGCACCAAGGCAAGCTTATAAGCTATATTGCCAATCCTTTCCAAGATTTCGAATGGCCCTGTGTATCTTGGACTAAGTTTTCCCTTCTTGCCAAATCTCATAATCCCATTCATAGGAGCAATCTTAAGGAAAACATAGTCTCCAACTTGGAATTCTAAGGGCATTCGACGTTTATCGGCGCAGCTTTTCTGACAACTAAAAGCTACGTCGAGTCTTTGCTTAATCTTCTTAATATCCTCTGAAGTCTTTCGGATAAAATACGTGGTTTAAAGTTGTTTCTATCCAACTTTTTGCCAATGAATGGGAGATCAACATTTCCTTCCATATAATGCCTCGAACGGAGCCATACCAATGGAGGCGTGATAACTGTTGTTGTAAGAAAATTCAATCAAAAGTAGCTTCTGATCCCAGCTTCCTTTGAAATCCAAAAAATATTATCTTAACATATCTTTCAATGTCTGGATGGTTCGTTCCGACTGGCCATCCGTTTGGGGTGAAAAATCATACTAAACTTTAATTTCGACCCCCTTGCTGTGTGAACACTTGTCCAAAATCGAAAAGTGAAACGTCTATCATGATCTAGAATGATCGATTTTGGCACTTCATACAACCTAACAATCTGAGATACATAAATTCCGGCAAGCCTTTCTGTCGAAAAAGTGGCTTTGGTGGCAATAAAGTGGGCTGATTTGGTTAATCTATCAATAATAACTCAAATCATATCCTTCCCACTTGCAGCCCTGGGCAATCATACTACGAAATCTATAGTCGTTTGTTCCCATTTCCATTCTGGGAGCTCAATCTTTTGAATGTCTCCACCTAGATGGTGGTATTTAGCCTTGACTTTCTGATAAGTTAGGCATCTTGTCACGAATTCTGTGGTCTCATTCTTCATATTTGCCATCAAAATTCTCCTTAAAATCCTTGTACATCTTGGAAGCTCTGAGATGTACCGAGTATGTGCTTCCAACATGATTTGTTTCTTACAAATTTCAAAGTTAGGAATGCAGATCCTTTCTTTGAAATAAACTATCCCATCCTCAGAGGTCCTAAATTCCTTATTCTTTTCATCAAAAAGTTGTGCCTTTTAGCAAAAAGGATTCCTTTCCTTGATGCATCAGGACAACCTCAAGTCCAACCTTAGAGGCGTCACTGTAATTTACAAAATTCCCTTCTTTAGGCACCATATGTCTTAAAAAAATGAACCTTTCCTAACCAAAATTCACACTTTGGGAATTTTGGCAGAAGGTGGATTCCTTCTTAACGTTTTCAATATCGTCCTAAGGTGATACTCATGTTCCTCCTTGGACCTTGAGTAAACGAAAATATCATCAATAAAGATGATAACCAACTCATCTAGATGTTCTTTGAACACTCGATTCATAAGGTCCATAAAAACGACTGGGGCATTTGTTAATCCCAATGGCATAACTAGAAACTTGTAATGCCCATATCGTATTCTAAAAACCGTCTTAAAATATCCATTTCCTTAATCCTGAGCTGATAGTATCCCGATCACAGATCGACTTTTGAAAATACTACTACTTCCTTGAGTTGATAAACAAGATCATAAATTCTTGGAAGGGGATACTTATTCTTGATCATAACCTTGTTCAGCTCGCGATAATCGATGCACCTTCACAACGATTCATCTTCATCTTCTTCTTTTTTTTTTTTTTTTTGAACAAGACTGGCACTCCTCACGGAGAATGACTTTGTCGAATAAACCCCTTACCAAGCAATTCTTGTAACTGCACTTAAAGTTCCTTAAACTCGGCTAGTGCCATATGGTAATGCGCTTTTGATATCGGTGCCGTCCTAGGCAACAATTCTATCTCAAAAGAGGTTTTCTTGCTCTGGAAAAAATCCTGTAAATCCTTTGAAAAGATGTCCATGTATTCCCTTATAATAGGGACATTCTCTGGTGTTAGCTCCACCTCTTGATCTTTGTCCATTATGTTAGCTAAATATCCTTGGTATCCATTAGCTAACACCTTCCAAGCTCTTACTGCCGAGACTAGCTTAGTCGCTGAGCTCCGAGATTAGCCGTAGAACTACACTCTTCCTTACCGTAAGGACTAAATATAATACAACACTTTCGACAATCAATCTTAGCGTTGTACTTGCCTAGGAAATCCATTCCTAGGATCACATCAAAATCTTGAAGCTTGATCGCAACAAGATCCACATACCATTTTTTTTTTTTTCACAAATGACTATTGAAGCACTTCATATCCAGTAGTCAGACAGAAAATTTTCTCACGATCGGAGAAATATTCTAATAGATTACTCTAAACTACTAACTCCTAGTCCTAATTTCTAGGCAACTCTATCGATACAAATGAATGAGTAGCACCAGAATCAAACAAGGTGATAGTATTATGAGTGGTGACAGAAATATAATCTGTTACTACGTGAGAAGTTCTGGCCTCAGCATCCCCCTTGGTGTAGGCGTAAATCCTAGCTTGGGGTCCACGAGCCTCTAGCCTCCCTGGTGCGTTCGAAGTATCCTCGATCTTGGCTTGCACCGCATGCAGCTGACTGCCTACATTCCTATTCGGATACTGGGGAGTCTGGTTCTGGTTCTAGTTGCAATTCCTCATGTAATGACCTTCCTTACCACAAAGGTAGCAAGCATTGGTCCCCAGTCTACATATTCCCAGGTGCTTCTTCCCGCATTGAGCGCACACTGGATAGTTATTGTTATTACTCTCATTTCCACGGTTACTTTTCTTTTAAGGGTAATTTCTTTGCTGGCCCTGGCCAACAGTATTTCCTTTTCTTTTGTTCTTTTCGAACTACTTAGAATGTTGGGCCGCATTACTAGTCTGGCCCCTTGCATACGCTTCTTGATTCTGTCTAGGCTGTGACTGTCTTTCCACAACCTTCTCTTCTTTCTTAGCCTTAAAAATCTGTGCCCTCACCTCCTTATCTTGATTGATCCAATACTCAGCCCTAATTGCCCGACTAATGCAGTCAGACACTAGGGTTGGAGGGCTACTTCTTGCACTTACTTGTTTAGCAATATCCGTCCGAAACATCTTCATCATTCGTCTCACTTTTTCTGTTTTGGTTGGTATGAGTTCGGGACATAGGCGGCGTAGTTGTTCAAATTCCTTAACAGCTTCCATAACCGACATCGATTCTTGCTTTAAACTATTGAACTCATCCTACTGAGCAGCAAAGATTTTGCGGTTATAGTACATTGCTCTAAACTCAGCTACAAAATCTTGCCAACTCATGGCCGCAATATTTCTACGTATTTGCACTGTTATCCACCAATGTCTCGCATCCTTTTTCAATGCGAATGAAGCACAGAGCACCCTTTCCTGCTCTATGAGACCTATGAAATCCAAAATAACTTGGATATCTATTAGCCAATTATCAGCTTCTATCGAGTCCGTAAGACCCTCAAACTCATGCGCCTTCATCCGCCTGAATCACTCGTACAATAAATCTTCCCGAACTACGGTTGGGTTCACTTGCATCCTAGCAGGTGCTAACGGAACTCCGAAATTCCACGGAACCCCTTGACAAACATCCGGTACTTGAGACACTACCGGGGGTGCAGGGTTATCCTGTGGTGGAATTTCATTCGCGTGAGGCATCTGGTTCAATCGGGCTATCTGCTCACGTAGCCGATTCATTTCTTGTTGCTGTTGTAGCAATTGCTGTTGCAAATTGGCTACAACATTTGCAAGATCCAGTTCTTGCGGATTCTGGTTAGCTTGTTTTCATGTACGCACCATCTTAACACTCCTAATAAATTTCAAGAAAAGATTTCGTTATCCTCCGAAAATCTTTCCTTTCATTCATATCCTATTAAACACATCATATCATATCATACTTAATCATATCGTATAGAAATCCTTCGGGATTTCTTCATAGCATATCATATCGTAAACTTATCATATACTTGTCATAAAAACTTTTTATCATGATATCGTTATCATCATGATATTCGTTTCATATAAAAACTTATCGTTTATACATTTTCAAAAATACGTCATTTTTGCTATATACATAGTCAAAATAAGATGGAAGTGTCTATCACTTGATCATCATTCCTATCCTATATACAATCCTAACGTTAAAACAACAAAAAGTCGGAGTTAGATCTAAAACTATCTACTCGGTCATCGCGTCGGAAAATACGTCCTAATCCTCGTCGTTGAATGGAATCTCCTCGGGATATTCCTCCTGCTCTTCGAGATCATCTAACTCCTCCTTCTCCATATCCTCAAACTCTTACCATTCTTCCTATACTTCTTGTTCCTCATCATCACTCCTGATGAGGATTACCAGAGGATCATCAGCATTTTCCCCGGGGATATCCGGAGCCTCCGCAGGATCCATATCGTCATCTGATCCTGCCTCTACCTCCTGAGGAGGTATCTGTTGAAGTGGGACCGCTGGAATTGGATCCTCGGGCATAACCGGAACTCCCTCGAATACTCGCTCTAGAATGCCGGCATCGTCGATCGGATCGACGTAGTAAACATCCTCTAGTTCGGCTTCCTGCACCATATAGGCTACTATCTCCGCCTCCATAATAGTATCAATCATGTCCTCCAAAGGTACTCCAGCAACTGGAGCGGGGACATAATTCTTAACTTCCGGAGGTAGACCGTCCCTAATAAGGTGCAATACTCGTCACTCCGGATCACCGAGCTCCTGAGGAATATAGGGCAACATTGCCTCTCAGAACCTACGGCAATAGTGGCCCATAGTCTCATCCGGGTAAGCGTACCACTCTGTGGCGTAAGCGAGATATCGCCTCCTATACATATCGCCGTAAATATTTGGATCACGATACTGCACATGGGCCCCTTCGTCAGGTAGAGGCCCATATCGTGCTATCATGTGGGCACGAAAATCTGCCCATGGTATCCCGTGAATAGCCGGGTCCCCCTGCGCCATCCACCAGGCTCTAACGTCTCCGACTAAGCATCTACTTGCTAATAAAACCTGAAGATGGGCTTCGATATGGCATATCTTAAAGATCGCCTCCATATCAAAAAGCCATCCTGCTAGCGATATCGTTCGTCAAGTCCCATCAAATAGACGGGGCTTCATCTCGCAAAATACCATAATGGCATCTCGATCCTCGTCCATAACTCGAAACCTGATAACGAATCTACCAAATTACGAGTACATAATAAATACCTATCTAGGCACTAAAATAACTCTTACTTACAATGACGGTGGCGCTGGCAGGCAGACTATGAAATTGGAAGGCAGGATCCCGCTCTGATACCAACTCTGTAACGACCCGCCCTTACGTACACCGTTACCATACTTATCTTACATACTTATTTAACATACTTACTTAAAACATGCGGAAATAACGTACATATTTTTTTTCTTTCTTTTTAAAAAAACTTAAGTTAAACTTTACTATTTATATATTTACAATACACATACGTACTTAATCCATATATCCTTTTCAAAATCGTCGTAACATAAATTAACTTGTACTCAGTTAATAACATAAACATTTATTTCAAAATGCGTAGCGGTTTCCATCCCACATTTCACAGATAGCCCTGCCAATGCCTCACTGCCTTGCATCAAATACTGCCAGTAGGAAACTTACCTATAGCATAAACGTAAGTTGCGAGCTTTCGCTTAGCAAGTACAACTATTTACCCGCAAAACATTTCATAATGGAACAATGCATCAACCAATTATGCTTTCGTTATAATGTCTTATGCTTACATAATCCTAGGCCCTAATATAACATGAGTGTACGTACCGTGGTGCGCAGCCATGGAGTGGATGGGGCGGCCAACCAGATCCAACTCATTTCATGGACCAAACCCGCCTATAGTGGTAGGTCGATACGATACAAGGCAACTTGCTTGCCATCATACTTGAAATATTTCCTTAACTTGTTCTTAAAAATTGTTTTCTTCTTGAAAACAGTCTTTTACAATAGTTTCTTTCTTGAGACTGGGTTCTCATTCTTACCGAGTGATTTATCTTTCATGAGCATGCTTCATGATGCCACAATGATAAAACATAAATCATACATACTACATAATAAATGCATAAATCATATTCATCACATCATCAAGGTATAAATAATATGCATCACGTCATCAAGGCATAAATCATATGCACTATATCATACATACATGAGCTTAACATCACATAAGCAATAAAAACATTTTCCGTTTATACTGTAGGCGGAGTTGTACTTACCGGTTATGCTAAGTCCTGGGGTTTGTCGTTCCGACAGGTTACCTCAATAGGTTACCTTCCTGTTTTCCAAAAAGGAAGTAAGATAAGAATCATCCTATCTTACCTTAACTTATTTCATTAAATGTTGGTACCCTAACCAACATTTATCAGTGACCCTAGATATATGCCCCCCTCATAAGCTTATTAATATCCATGTTGGTTACTAAGTGTAACCCTTGGGGCACATGTCCTAATGGTAATCAAACAGTATCCTGTTTGAATACTTAATGAACTTTGGGCTCAAGGCCCAAAGATCTTGGCATCCTATTAGGTTACTATGAGTAACCTTAGATATAGGCCAATCTTGGGTGAATATTTAAAAAGCCTGTTGGGCTACTAAGGCTCAACAATTAAGGTGGTATCCTTTAAGGTTACCTTAAATAATCTTGGACCCAAGGCCCAACATACAACATTTGTTCTTAAATAACTAGGCCCAATTAGGTAACCTATATGACTACTTAGGTTACCAATTGGTTTACTTTACTTAATTTGCTTAATAAATTCTTTTCTTACTAAACTAAGTTTGATTAACCATTTAAAACTGTTTTTAAATAAAACTGTCAAAGTTTTGAAGATATTTGCAGAACACAGTCAAATCATTAGTGCATGTGCAGGAATTTCCTGTGCAGGCACTCTTTTGAAATTTCTGAATCTGAGCTTACTAATATGATTCAGTTTTACTTTGAACTCTATTTGGATTTTGAAAAGATTTTCTTCACAAAAGTTTTAGATATTGAAAAACTCTATAACTTTTGTGTTTTTCTCAAAACCTATTTCTGCCTTGAACTTATACTTTTTCTTTGTTGAAACTGCCTGGCCGTGCATATAAGTCTGGGCGGTCCAGGCACGGGTTTTTGTAAAAATGAAGGCCTTTGGAGCCTTATTTTCAAAAATTGTCCCTGCTGTCCCCTAGAATTTTCAATTTTCTACAACTTTTCAGTTTTGAGTTTTCTCAAATTCGGCCTCCAAAGACCTCAAATCACTGTTTCCAAATCACTGCCCAGTTTTCACCCGAACTGGCAGTTTTGGTTTCGGTTCGTTCTAATGTAAAAATTATGTACACCCTACCTCAAATGGTCGTAACCATGAGCCTACATCAAGCGTGCAGCATATAATCTAATGTTCTCATACTCATTCATTTAATCTCATACATACAATTATTTTACCAAACCCGTTTGGTGATTTTCACCAAACTTGGTTTTCTAGGGTTTTCTAGGGTTTTCTTGAACCCTAGTTCAACATACAAGCATACCAATTCATAATCAGCCATTCATCATTAGTTTAAGCATATGGGGACATATATCAAACATATAGTGGTCACACATATCATCTACATAATTTCTAGAGCATACATTCCAAAACATATATCAAATTATAGCATAAACTTACTAAAACTTAAATCAAGCACATTCTAAGAAAATTAACCAAGCAAGGACATAATTAGGGAGCTTAAGCTCTTACAACCAAAACTGAAAATACACTGAAAATGGCTCAAAAAACCGGAATCAAAAGGCTTAGGAGAATAGAGTGTTCCCTCTAAACCGTAGAGAAAATCTTTAGCTTGAGTTCTGAAAATTATTTTCTAGCTTTTCCTCACTAAAAATTCCGACCACGACTCTTGGGTTTTTGCTGCCTTAGGGTTCGGCTAGGAGAGAGAAAGGAAGAGAGAAAATGGCAAGAGTTTGGGGGAGTTTTCAAATAAAATGAACTAAAAAAAATCCACCCATCACACCTATTTATAGGTGAAATTAAATTTTCTTTCGTGAATTATTTTTATTCCTTAAATTGCACTCCAAGCCTTCCCAAAAATTTATTTGCAGAAAAACCCTCCATAGGTGGCCGGCCACTTAGTGCATGGATAAGGTTCAAGAATGTTCTTGAAATACTTTCCAAATTTTCCAAAAATTCAAAAATAACATAATTATCTTGTGATGAGGTGTCCAACACCTAGGGCTCCGTTTGGCTTTAAATCTTAAAAGCAGTCAATTTTCGTACTAATATAGATATAACAAATACTGTATTCAATTAAAACAGTACTATCATATCAAACTGCAGTCCAGAATTTATCTGCATAAAACTGGACTGTGTTTAGGTTTTTCTTAGAACTTAAGGTTAATTAGTCCTTCTTGTCTTAAATATTGTGCTTGATTTTTCTAACATAATTCCGTACCTTAAACTCGCTTATCTATCCGTAGTGACGGTTTTTCGTAGTATAATTTCTATATTGCCTGTTATACAACAGTACCATCAAACTTTGACTTTTCTGGTCAAACTTTGACCATCATATATCATAAATCCTATCATACTTTAAATCATTCTGGTCAAACTTTGACCGGAATATAATCATAAATTCCTATCATAGCTCAAATCATTCTGGCCAAACTTTGACCGGAATACAATCATACATAAATCCTAATTCTGATAACTCAGATAAGGCAATTCATATACTTATACATAATACAAATTTTGATTCCTTGAGAAACAAGAAATCATAATTTGTAACAAGGTCGATTATCATTTGTTGCTCCTACTGATCGCAACAACAAGTTAACTACCTGTTATAAATAACGACGTAAGATAAGAATCATCCTATCTTACCTTAAATTATTTCATTAAATGTTGGTACCCTAACCAATATTTATTAGTGACCCTAGTAATATGTCCCCCACATAAACTTTAATGATATCCCTTTCGGTTACCAAGTGTAACCCTAGGGTATAAGTCCCAATAGTAATCAAACAGTATTCTATTTGATTACCTAATGAACTTTGGTCTCAACCAATAGTACTTGGTATCCTATTAGGTTATCTTAAATAATCTTGGACCCAAGGCCCAACATACAATATTTGTTCTTAAATAACTAGGCCCAATTATAATTAGGTAACCTATCTGATTACTATGTGTCTTAAGTTAGGTTACTAATTATCTTAGCTTTAATTTGCTTAATTATTTCTTTTCTTACTAAACTGGGTTTGATTAACCATTTAAAACTATTTTTTAATAAAATAGTCTAAGTTTTGAGGAATTTGGCTGAAAACAGTGTATATTTCAAATTATCAGTGCATGTGCAGAATTGTCTGTGCATGCACTGTTTTGAAATTTTTGTACAAGATTTTTGATTTATTTTCATTTTGAAATCTGTTTAGATTTTGAAAAAGTTTTCTTCACAAAAGTTTTAGATAATGAAAAACCCTACAACTTTCATGTTTTGCTCAAAATCCAATCTGCCTTTAACCTATACTTTATCCTTGTTGAATCTGCCTGGCCGTGCACATAGGTCTGGGTGGTCCAGGCACGGGTTTTTGCAAAAACGAAGACCTTTGGAGCCTTATTTTTAAAAACTGTCTATGCTGTCCCCTAGAATTTTAAATTTCCTACAACTTTGCAGTTTTGACTTTCTCAAATTCGGCCTCGAAAGGCCTCAAAATATCGTTTCCAAATCACTGCTCAGTTTTCACCCGAACTGGCAGTTTTGGTTTCGGTTCATTCTTACATAAAATTACGCACACCCTACCTCAAACGGTCACAATTGTGAGCCTACATCAAGCATGCAGCGTATAATCTAACATTCTCATGATCATTCATTCATTCACAACATTCAATCATTTGCTCAAACCCGTTTGGTGATTTTCACCGAACTTGGGTTTTCTAGGGTTTTCTTGAACCCTAATTCTTCATACAATCATTCAATACCATAATCAGTCATTCAACATCAGTTCTAAGCCTATGGGGACATATAACAAACACTTAATGGTCACACACATCAACCACATAATTTCTAAAGCATACAATCCGAAACATACACCAAACTGAAACATACACATGCTAAAACCTAAATCATTCTAATCAAACCAAGTAAAATAAGGATATAAATGGGTGAGCTTAAGCTCTTACAAACAAGCTGAAAATACATGGTAACATGGTTGAAAACTACAATAAAAGGTCTTAGGAAATAGAGAGAGTTACCTCAAACCGGTGGAGGTAAATCCCTAGCTTGGCTACCGAAATTTTTTTCTAGCCTTCCTCACTAAAATCCGACCACACACACTCTTGGGTTTTTGCTGCTTATAGGGTTCGGCTGAGAGAGAGAAAAGGAGAGGAAAAATGACCAAAGTTTTGGGGTATTTCACAATAAAGTGAACTAAAAATCAACCCCTCCCCCCCCCCCCCCCACCTATTTATAGGCATAATTTTAATTTCTTTGTTATTTATTTTTATTCTTTAAATTGCACTCCAAGCTTTACCAAAAAATTATTTGCTGAAAAGTCCCCAAAAGTGGCCGGCCACTAGATGGTTCCTAGATGTCATAGTTATCTAATTTTAATACTTTCCAATTTTTTCAAAATTCAAAAATTTACTTAATTCTCATTGGATGAGGTGTCCCTTATCTAGGGCTCCGTTTGGCTTTCTATCTTAAAAGCAGTCTATTTTCATACTAATGTAGATATAACATATACTGTTTTCACCTAAAACAGTATTGTCATACTAAACTGCAGTCGAGAATTCATCTGCATTTAACTGGACTGTGCATAGGTTTTTCTTAGGACTTAAAGCTAATTAGTCCGTATTGTCCTAAATATTGTGCTTGATTTTTCTAACGTGATCTTGAACCTTATTCTTACTATTTCATCCATGATGACGGTTTTTCGTACTATAAATCTCATACTGCTTGCTATACTACAGTACCGTCATATTCATATATTTGACTTTTCTGGTTAAACTTTGACCAGTCAAGGTCATAAATTCTAATTTTGCCTTTTTACCAAAAGGCCTCGTTCTTGACCTAATAAACATATTATTGAGTTTCATAGTTAATTACACGAGAACTCAAGTACATACTGAGAATAAATTATGAATTTCATATTGATATTCATAATTTTCACGAAACATCACGTAACACATAATACAGACTTAAATTCCTATATGGAATCGCGAGTCCGTTCAAGAATTCGGATATTACAATCTAAATGTGCCCTAAGGATAGAAAATCAATATTAGGGATTTTCTGTAAATATGATATTTTGATATTAATAAGAGGAGGTTATTCATGTTTAATAAGTTGTGTCCTATTTACTTTCGTTTGTTGATTGTATGGTTATTTTGAGCAAACATAAAATACTCATTGGTTGTTGGTAATATATCGGATTACCATATGTATACGGGGCATATATAGAAGACGTGGTAATTTGATAACAGTCGAAATAAATATTCCACAATTGATGGAATAAGATTTGGGGATCTTATTCATGATAAGATTGTAAAGGTTGTCTACTTCCTTGGAGGGATAGTTTGTCTTAACCATCGGATAGGTTCCGAGTAGAAACTTTAATGTATACCAGTATTAAGGTATGATATTGGACTAGACCTAAAGTGTTACTTGATTCGGTATAATAATTTCATTAATAAGAATCAATGACACTTTGATTATCATCTGATATTAATCTTAATCCTGAAATGATTACTTGAGTTCGTATCCATGGCTTATGTACTTTAATGCACTACAGGTGAGACACTGTCAATACATGGTCAATATACTTGTATTTTAGGTGCATAACTTATGGATGGAGAAATCAAGATTCATAGATATGGAATCCATAGCTATCTTAACGATAGTATATGTTATCTACTTAAAGGCATTATTTGGGGATTGAAAGATATTATAACAAGATCTTGGACATCGGTTTACTTTGTATTCTCTGATAGTTTACCAATTGTATGGTTTTACAATTGGCGGTTCTTTCAATAGAGAATAATGGAACTTTAAGTTAAAATGATTGAAAAGATAAAACGGAAACAGTCCTTAATTCAATCATGGATAACATATGGGGATTAAGCAAGCGATGAATAAATCATGGAAGAAGCACTACGTGAGAGAGCTTTCGTAGTACGGTGTGTAAACAGGAGTTCAGCTTCAAACTTTTAGTGGAATAGTTGTGAAGTTGATAAGTGATGAATAATTAATCTGAGATTAATTTTTCACATTTATAAGAGTCTCTTTACATATTTCCATCGGATCTCTCTATTAGCTCATATAGTTCGATATAGCGTCTCGGGATTTGTTCCTAATGAGATCGGTAAATTTAAATGGAATTTAGTAATGTCTATTAAGACATGGTACTCTCTAACATGCAATCCAGAAAGGATTAGACATGTAAAATTTGTAGACATATGATTTGTCAACATGTGATTGGTTAATTGAATTTTGGAAATAAGATTGTGTTTGAATTATTTAATTTTGGACAACAAAATTTTTCTCTCCTAATTAACAGAGATGCACGGTTTTTAATTGAATGAAGGGAAGAAAATTTTGTTTCAAAATTGTTGAAATATATTCCTAACATTAAATTATTAATTGATTTAAATAATGGAGATTATTTAATGGATTTTTCTTTCCTTAAAAGAGGTGCACGGTTTTTTGTGAAGAAATAAATTTGAAATATTCCATTGATTTAAATTAATTAATATGGTTGATGTTTGTGGAAAATATTTATTCAAATAAATAAATGTTATTTAAATTCAAAAAGGTTTAAAATAAATTTGAATCTAGATAGGACTAGAATCTTTTGACTAGTCTAGATTCTTGTTTTAAGATTTGTACAACCAATCAACTTTTGAATTTCAAAGTGTAATACCTAGATTTTCCGATGTTATTATTTCCTTTCAAAGGAATTAAATGTATACCATCAAGGTATTATTGAAAGAGAAACTCGGTTAAGAGTTTTCTTACATTTTATGAGTTTTCAGTATCAATAAAACTCAAAATGGACTATGTAGATTAGAAACGGACCTTTTGAGTAAAAAAAAAAGGGACGAAAAGTACATGATTTTACGAAAGTTAAAGTTTGACCAAGAACGGTCAAAGGAGTGATTTTGCAGTATTGAAAAATAAAGTATACTGTGAAAACCGTCTTTACGGTTAAGATAGCATGCATAGGTTTTAAAAACCACCTTAGAAAATCAAGCACACCTAGTGGGAACTAGAGACCAAAAGGGCTCGGAAAAATAAGAAAAAGTTTTTACAGTCCATTTTTACGCAGATAAATTTTAGACTGCAGTCGAGTAAAACAGTACTGAATTGTACTGTGTATTAGTGAGCACAGTATTGGAAATATCTGTGTAACACAAAAATGGATTATTTTAGAGAAAAGTAGCCAAACAAGGCCTTAGGATGATATCATATTTATGACATCATCCTTATTTGGAATTATGACATCATAATTCCATGAACCAAGCATTAGATGACAAGTGTCTTGTTCTAGAACAATTTTTGCTTGTTCTCCAAGGGGGATGGCCGGCCACCTTGCATGCTAGTTGGCAAAATTTTCAAAACTTTAGGGGTCAAAAATTGAATTTTGAAAAGTTCTCCTCTTGTCTATAAATAGGGGTGGTTGGTATTCATTTTATTCAAAATTTGGGGAGGTTCTTGCCATTTTTCTTCTTGAAAATCAGCAGCCAAGGAAGAGAGAAAGAGGAGAGAAAAATCAAAATTTCCAAAGGGGTTTTGCTTAGGGAATGTTCGGATTTTGAGTGGAAAGCCAAGAAAAAAAGTTTGGAAAATTTTTGGAGACCAATTGGCCTAGTGGCTGGTTGTGAGGGAAGGAGAAAGAGAGAAAAAAAAAATTGAGAACGAAAGCTTGGTGTGGTGTGGCCGAACCTTGGTAAGGCAGCCATCAAGTGGCTGAAATTTTGGAGCTCACTTTGGGGAGTGGCCGTGAGCTAGGGTGAGCTAGAGGGAGGAAGAAATTTTGTGACCAAAACTTGACTTTGGTCTAAGGTAAAAATCTAGAGCCCTAACTCTTTTATTTGAGTTCAAATTCAAAGTTATAAGGTGATTCAATTTGGTTGTAAGGACATAAGTCCATCTTCCATTTTATGCCCTAGTAGCTTGTATGTGCTTGATTTGTAGATCTAAGGGTGTATGGCTTGAAT
The DNA here is from genome assembly GCA_025413025.1 of Ficus hispida. Taxonomy (NCBI): domain Eukaryota; kingdom Viridiplantae; phylum Streptophyta; class Magnoliopsida; order Rosales; family Moraceae; genus Ficus; species Ficus hispida. The sequence goes on along the minus strand of CM046373.1, from coordinate 3,968,086 downwards.
TCTTGCATTGTTGTGCTTGTTTGTGATTGATTTTCATGCTTGATGCTTAGGGTTGTATATCCCCTGATTTTTTTATCCAAAATCTGCCCTAGGCAGTGCATGATTGGCTGCTAGTTTAAGGGTGAATGATTGATACATGTATGAATGTAATGCAAAGTTAGAACCATGCAAACCTAGGCTAGGTTAGTGCGGGTTTTGGTTTGCATGGGCACGTTGGAGTTACATGTTGGTTCTTATGGGACGTTAGAAAATGCTGCATGTATGCTATCTAGGCTCCCGCGTGTTCGGTTGAGGTTAGATGCACGTAATAGGACGTAAAACGAATTTAAAACCAAAAACTGCCAGTTCGGATGTGAACTGCCCAGTTTCGGGAAAAGAGAAATTTGAGGCCTTTAGAGGCAGAACTGGGTAAAACTTAAAACATGAAAGTTGTTCAGAAGGGTTTTTCCTAAAGGACAGCCCAGGCAGAATCCCAAAATGAGACTCCAATGGTCTCTGTTTTTACAAAAACCCGTGGCTGGTCTGCCCAGACCCAGATTACAGGATCAGCCAGTTTCAAACAAAAACTGAGGCAAATATAAGCAGAACTGGATTTTTCTCAAAACACGAAAGTTTTAGGATTTTACGAGAGCTAGAACTTTCGTGAAGACAATGTTTTCAAAATCAGAGTGGATATTTAAACTGACACGGTTTTATAAAGACTGTGCAGGGAATAGGAGATTTCTGCACAGGATTTTCTAAAAACAGTACAGAAAAATTGTATCTTTTCCAAAACCACTGTTTTGACTTGGGAAACTGTTCCAAAGGCAGTTTCCAGTCCTAAATGATTTTATAAAAAAAAACCTATTTTAAGGATATGAATTTTTATGAGTTAAGTAAACGATTTTTGAAGTTAAAATTACCCAAGTTTCCAAAGAAATAGAAAATGGATTTTTAAACCAAATTGGGTAAGCAAAATGATTACGGGTAATAACCGGATGTAATATCCGAGTTACTAGGCCAAAGCCTAAAGCTCAAGTTTAACCCATATAGGGTTAACTTTAGTTAATTAAGAGTTCAACTATTATTAACCTTAAGGGTTAATCAAGATAACCCTAAAGGATACCAAGAGTAATAAATTGGGCTAAGATATAGGGTTAATTAAGGAAACCCAATAATTATGATAAAGCCCAAGGTTAGGAAAGTAATCTAACCCTGACAGTATGTATAGGGTTTAGCACATGAGGTTATCCAACGTAACCTCTTAAAGAATTAATTCATAATTGGTTACTGTTAATAATAAGGTTACTATTTATAACCCAATAAGACATCTAGTATCAGGGACATATAATTAGGATTATGTAAGCATGTTGATTAGATTATCAACATTTCCGCAACACTAACTAAGAACCTCACCTATGTCCTTCAAGGAACAGGAGAGAACCTATTGCTGTACTCGGAAAAAGGAGCAGCATAACGCAGGACATAGCAAGAGAGGTAAGTACAACCACCGCCTACAGCATAGGCTTTGTTGTGGTACTTGCCCAAGTATGTTAGATGTATGCTAGGGATGTATGTTATGCGGTTGTTGATGCTATGCTATGTTGTTATTGATGCTATGTTATGTTGTTGTTGCTGCTATGTTATATTGTTAGTGCTAAGTAATGTTATTGTTGTTATGTTATGTTATTGATATGCTATGCAATATGTCATATGTTGTATGTTAGGTTATGTAGTATGATAAGTTAAGGTATGTTTATGATGAATATTATGTTATGATTACATGAATCATGGAAGTATGAGAGCACGAAGCATGTTCACAAAATCTTATAAAATAAGATCAAGTATGACATGATAAGATGAAAGGAAAGTAAGATGGCGAGCAAGTCGCCTGTGTTGTACCGACCCGAGTAAGGTCGGGTTGGACTATGGTTTGAGTTGGAAATGGTTTGGCCGCCCCAACCACTCCATAGTCGCGCGCCCGGTACATACACACAAGTAAGGGGCCCATAAGTAAGATAAGAAATGAAAGTAAGTTAAGCATGAATTGAGCATAAAATAAGCATAAATGGACCATGCATTATGATGTATGTTATGCTATAAAAAGGAAGTCATGATATGATGATGTATGCTATGCTATGATAAATGAAGTCATGATATGTAAGATATGCTATGGTAAGTTAAGTTAGTATGTGAAAGATTAGATCATGTTTGTTTATGTCACGGTATAGGAGGTTGTACTTGCTGAGCGAAAGCTCACTGTCTTACGTTTATGCTGTAGGTAAGCAACCGTCAGCAATGGTTGATGCAAGATGGAAAGGCATGGCGGGGCAAACTGTGAACTGTGGGAAATGTAGCCGCTACGCTTTTTGTCCTTTACGTAATTATGATATGGTAAATATTTTGATAAATACACTTTTATATGTTGCACTCGTATGCCATATATATATATAAAAAAAAAAAAAAAAAAATTTCCGCTGTGTTTCATAAGTATGTAAGTATGTACGAGAAGATAAGTATGTATGTATGGTAACGGCCTGTGCTAGGCGGGTCGTTACACAAAGGTGGTCGAATTTTTTAAGAATATATCTTACCTTGGAAAAACGTTTTTAGGTTCAATGAATCTAGCCCTAAAGTTGTATGATCTTTTGGTTCAAAATTTATCCGGAAAAATAATTATTAATTATTTTTCAAGAATGAGATAAATTTTGAAATAGGATTGGACTTCTATATAAAGGCTAAGAATTCTTGAAAAAGTGGAATTTTGGTGATAGTCACTAAGGCAAAAAAACATTTTTTTTTTTTTTGGAGTGAGAGAAAACCAATTGTGGTTTCTTCTACTTTATAAAATTCGGCTATCTTGTGAGAGAGAAAAAGAGAGAAAATTCCATTGAATCAAAACTGTGAGGAAGGTTAAACCGAGTGATAATTTTCATAGGAGGTTAACCGGTTCCTATTTTGTAGTTTTGAAGAAAGAAACTGGATCATATTCTCAAAGAGGAACATCGGAAATGAGAAGGAGGGATCTAGACTTCGGAAAGCATTACCGGTCGCTGAGATTCATAAAACGTATACCTACACACACTCTGAGATATGGAACTCGAGAATAGTAGAGAAGACATGTTGGTCAAACGCTCTAGTAATTCCGGAATCCAAGAAATAAGGTACGATTGATCATGAATTTAATTTATTATTATATGCATTATGAGCTTCTTTTCCGAATCGGCATAAAAATTTTAAAACTTCCACTGCGCCGTAACTCTGATATCGAATCCATTTTTTCCAACAGGGGTTATACTTACAAATTACCCTACGCTTCTGCTCTAGCGTTCTAAAAAGGCAAGACAATAGGGTATATTCATGTTTCCAAATGGAGCGTAAGAATCGTTCTCTCTTATTGCAAACCATAACATATTCACTAAATAATAAACTGGTCTCCAAACCGACTATCATCAGTCATATAACTGTTACTATCTTCTTGAGTAACTGGGGTCTATTTTTACTTCATTTTCTCAAAAATACCTTATTTACTTGGAAAATATCTTAACTCCATAAATCAAGTATTTATTAACATAAATACTTGAAATTGCCTTTTGTAATACATAATATGTATTTAAATTCAAATTGATTTAAACCTTTTTGAAACTGTTTTCATAAAATCATAGTCTTCAAATACTAACTTCAAAACATCCTTTGAACGTATGTGTGCACGAAATTTCCTATTTCAGGCACAAGTTTAAAAATTCTATTTTATCTTTAAATTGATTTAAAATTTGGAAAACTTTTTTTCACGGAAGTTATAGATCTTGTTGAAACCTACAACTTTTGATTCTTGTATAAAACTTAAATCTATCTTTTACTTATCTGTTTTTTCTTTTGTAAGATACTGGCCGTATACAAAACCTGGATTGATCAGTTTTGAAAACTGATAAAAACGATGGCCTTTCGAGCCTATTTTTCAAAAAAAATGTCCATGGTACACCCTAGAATTTTATGCATTCTACAACTTTGCAGTTATAACTTTTTTAAAATTCAGTCTCTAAGAAGTTCAAAATTGAGTTTCCAAAAAATATCTCAATTGTTTTGAAAACTGGCAGTTTATTATTTTTTTTTTTTTTGTTGATTTTAGCTTAAAAATCCACACACACTACCTCGAAAGATCAAAGCCGTGAGCCAAAATCATCATGTAGCGTGTCGGGTTAGTTCTTAAAATTCAATCATTCACTTGTCTACTTGCTAGAAAAACACAATATTGATAATCTTACTAGCTTACCAAGTTTTGTTTTTATGTTGATTTCTTAACCAACATATATAAAATCATCATACTTGAACATGTGAGAACATAATCACATGCACATATTCTTAAAACTCATCTTAAACATAAAATCAAAGTTAAGCTTAGAGCTAGCAAATCATGTTAATCCAATCATAAATCACCCATTAGAGACCATAAAATTGAGAAATAAGAGAACATGAGCTTATGCTCTTACATCCCATAACTTGAAATACACTTAAACTTCTTAAACCAAAACTAATTAAAGTTTTAGTTAGGGGATCAAGAGTACACCTCTAGAGTTTGAAGGAGATGAATTGTAAGCCTTGAATGAGAAAAATCCTTGCTCTCTACCTTTCCACACACAACCGGCCACCATTGTTCTTCTAACTATCTCTCTCTTTTTTTTTTTTTTTTTTTCTAAGGGCTAGGGAGGAAAGTTAAGAAGAGAACTAAAAGATAAGAAGCTAACCAAAATGGTTCAATTCTCAAAACCCACCTCTATTTATAGGTGGAATTTCCAATATTTTTCACAATTAATTTTTTTTCTTCAATTTTCTAGAATTACATATTTGACCTTAAAACACAAAATTTTGCCTTCCATGTCCTCAAAGTGGCCGGCCATGTGGAGTGTTTTTGCCAAAAAAATATGTTTTCATACTTATCTTCTTAATTCTTTCCATAAAATTCAAAAATTTGCATTTATCTTCTAATTTTCCCTTGTCAACCGGCCATGTGGAGGAAAAAAAAAACAAGAAGTCAAAAATTGTATATTTATCCACAATTACTTGGCCTCTAAGTAATGCCACGTTTGGCATTCCTCCTAATACGCAGTCTATTTTTTTAATAATCTAGATTATACAAATATTATTTTAACTATTAACAGTCCAGTACTATTAAACTGCTGTCCAGAATTTATCAACATATAACTAAACTGCGTATAAATTTTTCTTAGGACTTGAAGCCACTTAGTCTTTATTGCTCCAAATATATATTCCTTGTTTTTTTAGAGTGAGCCTAATCCTCATTCTTAATTCTACATTCGTAATGACGGTCGGCTGCAGTATAATTTCAATGCTGCTCAACAAATTGCAATACTATCTTAATCATGTCATAAATTATTCCGGTCATCCACTAGCTAAACAATAACATAAATCATGATTCTGCCCTTTTTACCATAAGGCTTCATACTTGACTTGATAAACTGTCATTGAGTCTTATAATACTATAAGAACTCAAACATATTCTGATAATCAAATCATATCATGAGCTTCATATTAATATACATAATACAGACTTAGATTTTCCTTTATATCTAATGAAATCACAAATCTATCAAAAAGTTGGGTTATTATACAAACGGACTTTCCATAATCGTTTGTGGCATCTTCACCATACTAAGGTTCTTGCTTTGCGAACCTTGAAAGATCAAACATGAAAGATCTTGAGTTCATTGTTCCTAGATTTGGTATCGGGTTTCGACACGTTGTTGGCGTGGTTCGTATCAATAAAGATCAATGGTTGAGATTTATTAGGGTATATTAATCATTTCAAATATGAATATAACAAAGTTAAGGAGAGGGGGGTTGGTGTTATCAGTTTTGGTCAATAGGTCTCTGTAATTTCAGTAAAACACAATAGGTGTTAGTTTAATTTACTCTAAATATAAATATAGATTGGTTGCAGGCGTAGTTTAGCAATAATATTACACATGAGTCTATCAAAAAATCTAGAGTTCGAATCCCTCTACTCTCAAGTTTAAATATATATATATATATATATAAGAGTTTTCACTAGTTGCTTTAATTATATTTGATGGAACCCACATCATCTGTCTAATTTTAGTGTCCCAAATGATATTTAATCAATTATATTTGACATATCATTGAATAAAGTTAGATGTTAAGATTCAAAAAATCAGTTATAAGTATTTTAAACTTTTAAAGTAACATGATATAATATTATTGGTTAGACACTATTTAATACACTAATAATTGGACAGAAGATTTGAGACGTGATATTTTTGATGACTTATAATAGCAGGTTAAATAACGGTTTACCTAAACATTAATTAAAAATAGTTTAGACTAAACCTTAATTAAAAAAATGGACAAATGAATTCTAGAATCAATATCCAGAATCGATGATGGAATGAAATTTTTTCCTTTTTGATTTTAATTTCCTTTTTTACATTGTTACAACTTTATTTTTTATATTTTTACAAACAAAAAAAAAATGTCATTGACGACCAACACATCCTTCATTAACACAGATGAAAATTTCATACAACCATCAAATTCATAATGCAAGATATTATAATTCCTTAAGAAGAAAAATATTAGATATATGCTCTGATACCAATAGCCTGGACGCCTAGCCTAACTAGTATATAGATGCCCGTTATTCCTCAGCATTGCAAGAAGAGAATGCGGAGCTGAAGATCAAGTCGAAAGATCGACCACTAGTATAGCTTGTCCCTCTTGATCGTGATGCAAGAGGAGCTTTAGAAGTAAATCAAGAAAGATTTCAGAGGATAACCTCCTAAGATCTTGTTAAAGATCTCTATCTCACCTCAAAGAGAAACTCAAGAAGCACCTATTAAATGTGTTGGCTCTTAGCAGCACACCTAGCCTGGGCGAGCACGAACATTTCTTTCGGCGCCTTCGAGTCTTCCTATTGATAAGATAGCTATACTTAACAAGGATGGAAGGTTAGCAAGAAATCTCAGAGAACAAAAACTATACTTTTAGCTGGGCAACTATTATACTAATCAGACTAGTGTGATGACTGGTAATATTTTACCAGCAGAACCAAAAGACCGGGATCATGACTAAGGATTAATCTATACAGTGACTCTTAGAGTATACCAGAGAGAGGATTAGCTAGACATGAATGAGAAACTTCAAAAATATTATTTGAAGGGGGATTTTTTTATTTATGATTCTATTCGACTTTGCCATCTCGAGGAAGGGGAGAGTTCCTTTTATAGAAGGATTACAAGCCTCGGATTTGAAATCTGGAATTCAAACTTAAACCGTAAACAATAATGCGAGGCCTAACAAGTGGCTGATAGGATAAAAAGCAAACAAAAGTCATGTGCCAAAAGTAATGGCCGACAAAGAAAAAAGAAAAAGTCGGTAAAAACATGTGACCGACAAAATACTATTACGCCGACGCATATGGACAAGGATAGTGAAGGACAGCTGGCTGTGGGAATCTGTCCTTCGATGAGTGGTGACGTAAGTGCTTACGTATTTATGGTGTTGACGTAAGGGCTTACGTAGGGCGGCTATCTACGTCACTTGTGACATCTCTTTGGTTCTCTTTCTCGTTCCATCTTGGCAGCTCTGTCTATGGCATCTAGGGCTTCAAACTCCTCGATGATCCTGATGATTTCTTTTTGGATTTCAGGATCTTCCCAGTCTTCGTCTGTGAACCAGAGTTGCTGGGTGTCTGGTCTTGGAACTGGTATTGTGTGTGTCTCTGAAGGAGTGAGATCATATTGGATGGTACAGCTTTGCGTAACTTCAGGATTAATTCCTAGCTTGGCTAGGTTGTTTGTTTGGAACTGGAGAGAATCTTCCCATGGCTGTTGGGAAAACTCATACGGGTTATTAGCAAACTGACTCCATCTAAATTCTTCTTCAAAAGAAGGCCCTTCGCCCTGGAAACGAATAGGCTGGCTTGTTTGTGGTTTAGCAAACTCAGTCGTTGTGATCTGCTCAAGTCCAGGAATTGATCCTGACCATTGTGAGCTTGCTGGATCTGACTCTGGTGACGGTTTCCACCAAGAGGAGGAAACTCCTGATGTTGAAGTTGACGATGTGTCTGGAGTGAGACCTATGTGTATTCCCTGTGTAGATGATGATGAGGGTACTGGATTGTTTGCTTCGTCCAGCATCCTTTTTATCTGTTGTGTGTATCCTGCAGGGAATTGTTCCCATGGGGCATCTTCTTCAGGCTTGGGCCAACACTCATCTGGGATGGTGTGATTGGCGATGAATAGTTTTTTCTCAATCTGCCTGAGTTGTTGATTGCCGAGTGAGAGAGGCCATTCTGAGGATCCATAAGTTTCAATGAGAGGGGCGAAACCTGTTTCTTTCTTTCCTATCTTCTGACAGTTGAGAGAGATGAAGAAGATAGTGTAGTATTTGTTCAGGACTCCTATTGGGAGTTGATGAGCATTTCGGTACCCTCTTGTGGCTTTGTATCCTTCTTTGAATTTATTCCATTCTTGGGAGAGATAATCTTCCCAGACACATAATTAGCAAACCATGAGAGGAGGATCATCTGTGAGATGTAGGGTCCATGGTAGTTTGAGTTGGCTTTGAAATTTCTGATGGAAGTAAGGAGAGGTGCGGTATGAACTTCAATTGCAATGGTATGAAAACTGGCGAGATACTAGAAGAAATAAGAAATGGGTTTTGGCATATACCATTGTTCTCGAAGAGGGAAAACTCTAGCAAAAGGATATGTGGGATGGAAGGTTAGGTCTTGGACCATTGGTTCTCCATATATCCTAATGAGGGTTTTTTGGATGAGCTGAGCTTGGTCAATTGCTTTTTGCTTTGGATTTTTAGAGAGTGTGATTTTCTTAGCATCTTCTGGAAAAGTAGGAGGGAAGATTGCTACTAATTTTGAGGATGAGGAAGAGGCCATTGGGTTTGATGCTTCTGTTATGGTTAAGATGAGTGGGATGGTTTGGTTATGGCGAGTGAGTAGATTTATAGATGGTCGAGAGAGGAGGTCAGGGATAAGATTGTCCTTTCCTTTAATATGAGATATATCAAAGGAAAACTGTGAGAACCATGCGGCTAGTCTAAGGAGCTGGGCATTTACCGCTTCATTAGGTTTGAATTTCAGCATACCTTTTGAGGCGGCAAAGTCTGTTTCCACTAAGAAGTGATGTCCTATCAAGTGGAATTCGAACTTCTGAATTCCTTATTTGATAGCGAGGAGTTCTTTGAACGTGGAATAGTGGTACAGTTGTGATTCTTTGAATGATCCGCTCCTGTATCCGCAAATGTGTCTTTTTCCCTGTTCATTTTTTTCGTACAAGACTGCTCCCCAATGTCTGTCACTTGCGTATGTCTGAAGTATTCTTTGTCCTGTGGAGGGAATCTTCAGAGGTGGCAAAGTTTTCATCTTATCTTTGAGTTGTTGGACCGCTTCTGTGTGAACTGAGGACCATGTTGGTAGATCCTTTTTAAGCATCTGTTCAAGGGGGGCTGTGTACTGGGCCATCTGTGGGACAAAGTCTCGTAGATAATTGACTATCCCGAGAAATTGTTGGACTTGGACCTTAGAAGTGAGTTGGTCTGGAAACGTGACTAACTCTTGGGCTATATGAGGCTGGGCTTCATATTGTCCGTTGTTGAGGGTCATTCCCAAAAACTCAATTTTGGGCTGTCCAAGTATCATCTTCTTTTCTGCAAGCATAACACCATGTTTTTCTGTTATGGACTTGAATTGGGCCAAAAGTTCTACATGGGCCTCATGTGTAGGTGAGAACAGGAGAATATCATCAATGTAGATGAGGGCTTGGTTGAGGAGTGGGCTGTAGATTCGGGTCATGGCCTTCTGGAACTGTGATGGAGCTGTTTTTAGGCCAAATGGCATTACAGTCCATTGGTAGTGATGATTTGGAATAGAGAAGGCTGTTTTGTGTAAGATCTAGAAATTTCAACGTTATGATTTCTCGTATAGAAACTTAATTTGTACCATAATGGTATTTATGAAAAAGCCCGGCTTAGGGTTTTTATTAAATTTCATGAGTTCTTATAGCTTCCTAAGACTCAAATATGATTGCTTAGTCAAGCCTATGATCTTTTATGTTCAAAAGATAGAAAAATTCTATGCTTTATAGAAAGTCAACATTTGACCGAAAAAGTCAAATTCTTCGTTTTCTAGATCGTCAGATTCCATGGAGTTCCAAAGTCAATCATTTCAGATCGTGATGGATGGTTCACCTCTCGATTTTGGAGCAGTGTTCACAACGCTATGGGGACGAAATTGAAGTTCAGTACGGCATTTCATCCCCAAACTGACGGTCAATCGGAGCGAACTATCCAGACACTGGAAGACATGCTGAGGTCATGTGTACTAGATTTCAAGGGCAATTGGGACCAGAAGCTGCCATTGATCGAATTCTCCTATAACAACAGCTATCATGCTTCGATCGATATGGCTCCATTCGAAGCATTGTATGGAAGGAAATGTCGATCTCCTATTCATTGGCAGGAAGTTGGTCAAAAACAGCTGCAAACCACGGACTTCATCAGAAAGACCTCCGAGGATATCAAGAAGATCAAGCAAAGGCTCGACATAGCTTTTAGTAGACAGAAAAGCTATGCCGATAAACGTAGGAGGCCTTTAGAATTTCAAGTTGGTGATGCTGTTTTCATCAAGATTGCTCCTATGAAAGGAGTAATGCGGTTTGGAAAGAAAGGGAAGCTTAGCCCAAGATATACGGGACCATTTGAGATCCTTGAGAGGATTGGAAAAGTAGCCTACAAGCTTGCCCTGCCGCCAGAACTAACGTCGATGCACAATGTTTTCCACGTTTCGATGCTAAAGAGGTATATATCGGACCCTTCCCATGTGCTTAGTCAAGAACCAGTGGAGGTTCAGACGGACTTGACTTACGAGGAGAAGCCAGTTCGAATTCTGGATCGGGAAGAAAAGGTCCTAAGGAATAAAACCATTCCCATGGTTAAAGTATTGTGGCGAAACCACAAGGTTGAGGAAGCAACCTGGGAATTGGAAGACGATATGAGAAAGAACTACCCTGATTTGTTCTAATTTTCGAGGACGAAAATTTATAAGGGGGGTAGATTGTAAGATCTAGAAATTTCAACGTTATGATTTCTCGTATAGAAACGTAATTTGTACCATAATGGTATTTATGAAAAAGCCCGGCTTAGGGTTTTTATTAAATTTCATGAGTTCTTATAGCTTCGTAAGACTCAAATATGATTGCTTAGTCAAGCCTATGATCTTTTATGTTCAAAAGATAGAAAAATTCTATGATTTATAGAAAGTCAACATTTGACCGAAAAAGTCAAAGTTGACCATGAAGGTCAAAGTTGACCATGAAAGTCAAGGTTGACCCGAGAAGTCAAAGATTGACTAAAAAGGTCAACTATATAACGGAACTTAAGTATGTTAAGCAGTATAGGTCATATACTGAGAAAAACCGTTTTTACGGATAAAATAGTTAGAATTAAATCTAAAACCACCATAGAAAAATCAAGCACATTAAATAGGTTTTTAAGGGCCAAAGGACTCGAAACAAAAAGAGAAGTTTTCGTACAGTCCATTTTAAGACAGATAAATTTTGGACTGTAATTAAATATATAATACTGTGTATTAAGTAACACAGTATTAGAAATATCTGTTTTGGGAGAAAAATGGACTGATTTTAAGAATTAAGGCAAACAAGCCTTAAATAAGGATGACATCATCCAAGCTCCTAATTATGACATCATTTTTGGATTAATTAAAATTAGGAAAGTATTATTTCCTTGTTCACCAAGGGATGGCCGGCCACCTCACCCCCTAAATGTGCTAATACTTGCTTTTTGGAGGACTATTTTGCAATTAAGCAAAGTCCAAAAAACCTCTATAAATAGGTGCTGATTTTATTCAAAAAAAATCAGAAAAACCAAGCCAAATTCTGCCCATTTTTCTGCACCAAAGCCGAACCGAAGCTGCCAAAGAAAAGCAAGAACCAAAAACAAAAATCCAAGAGACAATCCCTTAGGGAGAGTTCGGATTTCAGCTAGGAGGAAAGAATAGGTGCTGGAAAAATTTGGAACCCCTTTGTTGGCATGTTGGCCGGTTGTGGGTGAGCTGAAAAGGAAGAGAAAAAGCTGAAGGAGTTAGGGGGTTAGAGGCCGGATTTGGTGAGGAGCAGCAGCCAAGGGACATAAAATTTTTGGAAGGCCTTAGGGAGTGGCCGGTTGTGTTAGGAGCAAGGGAGGAGCAGAAATTTTGGACCAAACCCTAACCAATCTTAGGGTTCACTAAGGTAATCCTCCCATGGCCTTATTCTCCTCAATTTGATTTCAATTTGAAGTTTATTTGTATTATAAGTCAGCAATTGTAAGAGCATAAGCTCTGATTTTATTTTCGGCCCTAGATTAAGTTATGTGCTTGATTTGTAGATTAAGGGTGGTTTGATGTTTTTATGTATGGTATGATTCTAATATGCTTGCTTGATGTATGTGGATTGTATGCTAGCTGATTTTCAAGATTATATGCCCCTAATAGGTTAACGTATGGGTTAGAATGAATGATTAGGTCAAATGGCAGATTTGGTGTAAATTAGGCAAGTTGGAATTTTTCTGCAAACCCTATTTATTTGGGGAAAGAATAATGGTTTGCATGGTTGAGTTTTAATTTGTGTTTAAAAAGAAATGGACGTTAGAAAGGCACTGTATGATTGACTTTAGGCTCCCGCTGAGTTCGGTTGAGGTAGTGTGCTCGTTTTAGGACCGAAAACGATTAAGAGATAGTAAACTGCCAATTCGGGTTCATTCTGCCCAGTTTTCTGGAAACCCAAATTTGAGGCCCTTAGAGGCCGAATCTTGCAAAACCTAAAACATGAAAGTTGTAGAGTAAGGTTTTTCCTAGAGGGTAATGCAGACAGTTTTCAAAAATAAGGCTCCAACGGCCTTCGTTTTTATGGAAACCCGAGCCTGACTGTGCCCAGTTTTTATGCACAGCCAGGTGACTTGAATAGGGTAAATGAATGAGTTAAGTTCCGAACTGGGTTTTGAGCAAAACATGAAATTTTTAGGATATTTTAAGATCTAAAACTTTCATGAAGAAAAGTTTTTCAGATTCGGTTTGGATTTCTAATTAAAAATTAGAGTTTTAAAACTGTGTAGGAAACCGGAAATTCCTGCACAGGATTTTCTAAAATAAACAGAAAAACTGTTTCAAAGGCAGTTTTTAGTGTTTAATCGTTTTGTAGTTTAAAACCAATATTTAACCACTAAAACTGTTCCAATAACAGTTTTCAACCCTTAACGATTTATAAAACCTAACCATATGATTTCAAGGATTTTTAAAGAAAAACCTTAAGTTTTTAAAAGTAGTTTTAAAAACAAAATTCGGTGAGCAATAACCGGAAAAAGATGCCGAGTTATTGGTTTGGGCCCGAAGCCCAAGGGTTATCCAACGTAACCCAATAAGAGATTAAGACTACGGATTAGGGCCCTTGGCTCAGGGGTTACCTATGGGGTTATTCTTAATAACCCATTAATAATATTTCAAGATAGTTAAGTGGGGGCATATAACAAAGAATAAATGGAACGTTGGTACAGATTACCAACAATTTAAAAGTTAGGATTTTCAGAATCCTGACACTATGTCCTTTGTCATAGCAGGAAATAATCTGCTATCTCGCCCCGAGCAGGAGCGGCGTATCAGTGGACGTTTAGTTAGAGGTAAGTACAACTCCGCCTACAGCATAGGCTTTTGTTGTATACTTACTCAAGTATGATTGATGAATGCTATAGTAGATGTTGCGATGTATGTTAGATATGATTGATATTAGATTATGTTTATGAGATGTTATGTGAATGTTTTATGAATTGATTATGCTATGATATGTCTATGATGCATGAAGTTACGATATGATTTATATCTTATGAATTTGTGACATCACGAGGCATGTTCACTAATTCTAAATAAGAGTAAGATATGATAAGAAAGTATGGCAAGCAAGTTGCATGTGTCGTGCCGACCCGCTCATAGGTCGGGTTGGACTATGGTTTGAGTTGGAAATGGACTGGCCGCCCCAACCACTCCATAGTTGCGCGCCCGGTACGTACACTTACGGGGCCCATAAGCAAGATAAGCATGTATGGTAAGATAAGTTATGAATGAAATAAGCAAGCATAATGAAGCATAATTGGCTCATGCATGATTAAGATTGAATAGGTTATGTTAGATAAATATGTTATGTCAGATGAATATGTTATGTTAGATAAATATGTTATGTTAGATGAATATGTTATGTTAGACGAATGTGTTATGTTAGATGAATGTGTTACGTTAAGTTGAATTGATTATGTTATGCTTGATTGAATTCTGTTTTGTATTATTAATTATTGCGGATAATTATGTTGTACTTGCTGAGCGAAAGCTCACGTGTCTTACGTCTATGCTGTAGGTAAGCAACCTGTCACCAATTTTTGATACAAGATGGCGAGCAGGGCAGGGTGAACTGTGAAGTGATGTGGGATATTTTTACCGCTACGCGTTTTGTTTTATGTACATTATTTAATATCCGATATTCGTACATCGTCCTTGTGTATGGCTTTGTTTATATCGCTTTTCGTTTCGTTCATACGCTCGCGTTTATATATCGTTTCTCATTCATACGCCCCGTATAAAAAAAAATAAAAAAAAATTTCCGCTGTTTATACTAAGTATGTATGTACGGTAACGGCCTGTACTAGGCGGGTCGTTACAGAGTTGGTATCAGAGAGGTTTCCTGCTATCCCACTTCACAGTCTGCCTGCCATCGCCACCATCATTGTAAGTTGAGTTTTATTTTAAATAGTAAATAATTATTATGCGCCTATGTTATGGTAGACTCGACGATATGGACCCGGACCTAATCGGCGCGGACCGAGAGGCGACGAGGTCATTCTTTCAGTCGTGTCTGCTTATGTTCGACGGCACGAGACGTGCGGTACCGGTGGCAGCGTGGTTGTACAACATGGAGTTGATCTTCTACATCTGCCACATAGAGGCCCAGTTACAGGTCTCTTTATCTAGCCGGTGCTTCGCCGTGGATGCCCGGATCTGGTGGATTACTATAGGCGAGCCTCAGCTACCTAGTCGCACATGGGCTCATTTTCGTGCGGCTGTGGGCACCAGGTACGGACCGTTGCTGGGAGAGGGAGCGGCGACTTACTACGGGATCCTG
>CM046373.1:3819330-3952792 GCA_025413025.1 Ficus hispida | reverse complement strand
TTCGGGTCATGGCCTTCTGGAACTGTGATGGAGCTGTTTTAGGCCAAATGGCATTACAGTCCATTGGTAGTGATGATTTGGAATAGAGAAGGCTGTTTTGTGTAAGATCTAGAAATTTCAACGTTATGATTCTCGTATAGAAACTTAATTTGTACCATAATGGTATTTATGAAAAAGCCCGGCTTAGGGTTTTATTAAATTTCATGAGTTCTTATAGCTTCCTAAGACTCAAATATGATTGCTTAGTCAAGCCTATGATCTTTTATGTTCAAAGATAGAAAAATTCTATGCTTTATAGAAAGTCAACATTTGACCGAAAAAGTCAAATTCTTCGTTTTCTAGATCGTCAGATTCCATGGAGTTCCAAAGTCAATCATTTCAGATCGTGATGATGGTTCACCTCTCGATTTT
Organism: Ficus hispida; assembly: GCA_025413025.1. Taxonomy (NCBI): domain Eukaryota; kingdom Viridiplantae; phylum Streptophyta; class Magnoliopsida; order Rosales; family Moraceae; genus Ficus; species Ficus hispida. The sequence continues at coordinate 3,952,381 of CM046373.1, read as the reverse complement.
GGAGCAGTGTTCACAACGCTATGGGACGAAATTGAAGTCAGTACGGCATTTCATCCCCAAACTGACGGTCAATCGGAGCGAACTATCCAGACACTGGAAGACATGCTGAGGTCATGTGTACTAGATTTCAAGGGCAATTGGACCAGAAGCTGCCATTGATCGAATTCTCCTATAACAACAGCTATCATGCTTCGATCGATATGCTCCATTCGAAGCATTGTATGGAAGGAAATGTCGATCTCCTATTCATTGCAGGAAGTTGGTCAAAAACAGCTGCAAACCACGGACTTCATCAGAAAGACCTCCGAGGATATCAAGAAGATCAAGCAAAGGCTCGACATAGCTTTTAGTAGACAGAAAAGCTATGCCGATAAACGTAGGAGCCTTTAGAATTTCAAGTTGGTGATGCTGTTTCATCAAGATTGCTCCTATGAAAGGAGTAATGCGGTTTGGAAAGAAAGGAAGCTTAGCCCAAGATATACGGGACCATTTGAGATCCTTGAGAGGATTGGAAAAGTAGCCTACAAGCTTGCCCTGCCGCCAGAACTAACGTCGATGCACAATGTTTTCCACGTTTCGATGCTAAAGAGGTATATATCGGACCCTTCCATGTGCTTAGTCAAGAACCAGTGGAGGTTCAGACGGACTTGACTTACGAGGAGAAGCCAGTTCGAATTCTGGATCGGGAAGAAAAGGTCCTAAGGAATAAAACCATTCCCATGGTTAAAGTATTGTGGCGAAACCACAAGGTTGAGGAAGCAACCTGGGAATTGGAAGACGATATGAGAAAGAACTACCCTGATTGTTCTAATTTTCGAGGACGAAAATTTATAAGGGGGGTAGATTGTAAGATCTAGAAATTTCAACGTTATGATTTCTCGTATAGAAACGTAATTTGTACCATAATGGTATTTATGAAAAAGCCCGGCTTAGGGTTTTTATTAAATTTCATGAGTTCTTATAGCTTCGTAAGACTCAAATATGATTGCTTAGTCAAGCCTATGATCTTTTATGTTCAAAGATAGAAAAATTCTATGATTTATAGAAAGTCAACATTTGACCGAAAAAGTCAAAGTTGACCATGAAGGTCAAAGTGACCATGAAAGTCAAGGTTGACCCGAGAAGTCAAAGATTGACTAAAAAGGTCAACTATATAACGGAACTTAAGTATGTTAAGCAGTATAGGTCATATACTGAGAAAAACCGTTTTTACGGATAAAATAGTTAGAATTAAATCTAAAACCACCATAGAAAAATCAAGCACATTAAATAGGTTTTTAAGGGCCAAAGGACTCGAAACAAAAAGAGAAGTTTTCGTACAGTCCATTTTAAGACAGATAAATTTTGGACTGTAATTAAATATATAATACTGTGTATTAAGTAACACAGTATTAGAAATATCTGTTTTGGGAGAAAAATGGACTGATTTTAAGAATTAAGGCAAACAAGCCTTAAATAAGGATGACATCATCCAAGCTCCTAATTATGACATCATTTTGGATTAATTAAAATTAGGAAAGTATTATTTCCTTGTTCACCAAGGGATGGCCGGCCACCTCACCCCCTAAATGTGCTAATACTTGCTTTTTGGAGGACTATTTTGCAATTAAGCAAAGTCCAAAAAACCTCTATAAATAGGTGCTGATTTTATTCAAAAAAAATCAGAAAAACCAAGCCAAATTCTGCCCATTTTCTGCACCAAAGCCGAACCGAAGCTGCCAAAGAAAAGCAAGAACCAAAAACAAAAATCCAAGAGACAATCCCTTAGGGAGAGTTCGGATTTCAGCTAGGAGGAAAGAATAGGTGCTGGAAAAATTTGGAACCCCTTTGTTGGCATGTTGGCCGGTTGTGGGTGAGCTGAAAAGGAAGAGAAAAAGCTGAAGGAGTTAGGGGTTAGAGGCCGGATTTGGTGAGGAGCAGCAGCCAAGGGACATAAAATTTTTGGAAGGCCTTAGGGAGTGGCCGGTTGTGTTAGGAGCAAGGGAGGAGCAGAAATTTTGGACCAAACCCTAACCAATCTTAGGGTTCACTAAGGTAATCCTCCCATGGCCTTATTCTCCTCAATTTGATTTCAATTTGAAGTTTATTTGTATTATAAGTCAGCAATTGTAAGAGCATAAGCTCTGATTTTATTTTCGGCCCTAGATTAAGTTATGTGCTTGATTTGTAGATTAAGGGTGGTTTGATGTTTTTATGTATGGTATGATTCTAATATGCTTGCTTGATGTATGTGGATTGTATGCTAGCTGATTTTCAAGATTATATGCCCCTAATAGGTTAACGTATGGGTTAGAATGAATGATTAGGTCAAATGGCAGATTTGGTGTAAATTAGGCAAGTTGGAATTTTTCTGCAAACCCTATTTATTTGGGGAAAGAATAATGGTTTGCATGGTTGAGTTTTAATTTGTGTTTAAAAAGAAATGGACGTTAGAAAGGCACTGTATGATTGACTTTAGGCTCCCGCTGAGTTCGGTTGAGGTAGTGTGCTCGTTTTAGGACCGAAAACGATTAAGAGATAGTAAACTGCCAATTCGGGTTCATTCTGCCCAGTTTTCTGGAAACCCAAATTTGAGGCCCTTAGAGGCCGAATCTTGCAAAACCTAAAACATGAAAGTTGTAGAGTAAGGTTTTTCCTAGAGGGTAATGCAGACAGTTTTCAAAAATAAGGCTCCAACGGCCTTCGTTTTTATGGAAACCCGAGCCTGACTGTGCCCAGTTTTTATGCACAGCCAGGTGACTTGAATAGGGTAAATGAATGAGTTAAGTTCCGAACTGGGTTTTGAGCAAAACATGAAATTTTTAGGATATTTTAAGATCTAAAACTTTCATGAAGAAAAGTTTTTCAGATTCGGTTTGGATTTCTAATTAAAAATTAGAGTTTTAAAACTGTGTAGGAAACCGGAAATTCCTGCACAGGATTTCTAAAATAAACAGAAAAACTGTTTCAAAGGCAGTTTTTAGTGTTTAATCGTTTTGTAGTTTAAAACCAATATTTAACCACTAAAACTGTTCCAATAACAGTTTTCAACCCTTAACGATTTATAAAACCTAACCATATGATTTCAAGGATTTTTAAAGAAAAACCTTAAGTTTTTAAAAGTAGTTTTAAAAACAAAATTCGGTGAGCAATAACCGGAAAAAGATGCCGAGTTATTGGTTTGGGCCCGAAGCCCAAGGGTTATCCAACGTAACCCAATAAGAGATTAAGACTACGGATTAGGGCCCTTGGCTCAGGGGTTACCTATGGGGTTATTCTTAATAACCCATTAATAATATTTCAAGATAGTTAAGTGGGGGCATATAACAAAGAATAAATGGAACGTTGGTACAGATTACCAACAATTTAAAAGTTAGGATTTTCAGAATCCTGACACTATGTCCTTTGTCATAGCAGGAAATAATCTGCTATCTCGCCCGAGCAGGAGCGGCGTATCAGTGGACGTTTAGTTAGAGGTAAGTACAACTCCGCCTACAGCATAGGCTTTTGTTGTATACTTACTCAAGTATGATTGATGAATGCTATAGTAGATGTTGCGATGTATGTTAGATATGATTGATATTAGATTATGTTTATGAGATGTTATGTGAATGTTTTATGAATTGATTATGCTATGATATGTCTATGATGCATGAAGTTACGATATGATTTATATCTTATGAATTTGTGACATCACGAGGCATGTTCACTAATTCTAAATAAGAGTAAGATATGATAAGAAAGTATGGCAAGCAAGTTGCATGTGTCGTGCCGACCCGCTCATAGGTCGGGTTGGACTATGGTTTGAGTTGGAAATGGACTGGCCGCCCCAACCACTCCATAGTTGCGCGCCCGGTACGTACACTTACGGGGCCCATAAGCAAGATAAGCATGTATGGTAAGATAAGTTATGAATGAAATAAGCAAGCATAATGAAGCATAATTGGCTCATGCATGATTAAGATTGAATAGGTTATGTTAGATAAATATGTTATGTCAGATGAATATGTTATGTTAGATAAATATGTTATGTTAGATGAATATGTTATGTTAGACGAATGTGTTATGTTAGATGAATGTGTTACGTTAAGTTGAATTGATTATGTTATGCTTGATTGAATTCTGTTTTGTATTATTAATTATTGCGGATAATTATGTTGTACTTGCTGAGCGAAAGCTCACGTGTCTTACGTCTATGCTGTAGGTAAGCAACCTGTCACCAATTTTTGATACAAGATGGCGAGCAGGGCAGGGTGAACTGTGAAGTGATGTGGGATATTTTTACCGCTACGCGTTTTGTTTTATGTACATTATTTAATATCCGATATTCGTACATCGTCCTTGTGTATGGCTTTGTTTATATCGCTTTTCGTTTCGTTCATACGCTCGCGTTTATATATCGTTTCTCATTCATACGCCCCGTATAAAAAAAAAAAAAAATTTCCGCTGTTTATACTAAGTATGTATGTACGGTAACGGCCTGTACTAGGCGGGTCGTTACAGAGTTGGTATCAGAGAGGTTTCCTGCTATCCCACTTCACAGTCTGCCTGCCATCGCCACCATCATTGTAAGTTGAGTTTTATTTTAAATAGTAAATAATTATTATGCGCCTATGTTATGGTAGACTCGACGATATGGACCCGGACCTAGTCGGCGCGGACCGAGAGGCGACGAGGTCATTCTTTCAGTCGTGTCTGCTTATGTTCGACGGCACGAGACGTGCGGTACCGGTGGCAGCGTGGTTGTACAACATGGAGTTGATCTTCTACATCTGCCACATAGAGGCCCAGTTACAGGTCTCTTTATCTAGCCGGTGCTTCGCCGTGGATGCCCGGATCTGGTGGATTACTATAGGCGAGCCTCAGCTACCTAGTCGCACATGGGCTCATTTTCGTGCGGCTGTGGGCACCAGGTACGGACCGTTGCTGGGAGAGGGAGCGGCGACTTACTACGGGATCCTGAGATTTATCAGGATATGCATTATACTCGTTACCTTAGTTATGTCGCTGACTGGCACGCATACCCTCAGGAGACCATGGGTCATTATTGCCGACGTTTTCTGGAGTCGATGATGCCTTACATTCCCCAGGAGCTACACAGTCCCGAGCTTCAGGCATTAGTGATCCTTAGGAACGGATTGCCGATTCAGATCCGTGCGTATGTCCCTATGCCTGCGCCTGGCATATCGGTCGGGCATATGATAGACAAGATTTTGGGGGCCGAGGCTATAATTCAGGCGATGCACACCCCGGAGATGGCAGAGGGCCATCAGGCGCCTGTAGATGATGCAGGGATTGGAGAGCCAGTTTACGAGGCGGGCCCAGTTTTTCCGGAGGACCCGATTCCAGTGGTCCCGATTCAGGAGGTGCCACCTCAGGACGCTGAGGACGACAGGGAGGCTGACGACTTCGACCCTGATGATCCCATCGTTGCTCCGGAGGATCACCCAGAGGACCCTCCGATTATTGACATATCGAGTGATGATGAGGATGATGAGGAGCCAGATCCTGAGTTATAGCACGCAGGCTGGTTGGTAGATGAGGAGGACTTCGACGACGATCCGGAGGAGATTCCGTTGGCTGACGGAGAGGGAGAGTCCGACTCTGACGCCTCCTCGATAGTCACTGTAGAGATTATAGACTAGATCGATTGTATATATATACCTTTTGATGCTAGACTAATGGGTACTAGCTTATTCTTTTTGGATGATAGGCTTGTACATGTGTATGATGGTAAAGTGGTAGACACTTCCATCCAAATTTTTGACCATGTATGTACAGTATGTATAAGATATGTAGTTACGAGGTTGTAAATATGATGTATTTTTGTACAAATATAAAAAGGCAGTTCATGAATGAAATGCTATGTTACGATGTGATTATGAAAATCATGTTATGTTATGTTATGTATGATTATGAAAGTTATGTTATAATAAGTATCCGATGTGATACGAGGATACCATTATGTTATGATATGATAAGTATGATGATATGACTATAATCGAGTACGATTACTATGACACAAAGTATTGTGGTGCAATATGCTATAATTTACATGAAAGAAAAGATATTGATAGTATGGTAATATTTTTTCTTATGATTTTAATAGGAATTAGAAATGGTGCGCACACGTAGGACGGTACCAATCAACCCTCCTGAGCCTGATATCACCACCGTTGTAGCAAATTTACAACGGCAATTGCTGGAGCAGCAACGCGAAACGGATAGACTGCGAGAGCAGTTGGCTCAGATGAACCAAGGACCGCGTGTGGACGAAGTTCCCCCCCATCACGATAGAGTACCCCCGGTAGCACCGCAGGTACCCGAAGTACAACCAGAGGTTCGACAAGAGGTTCCACGGAACTTTGAACTTCCGTTAGCACCAGTAGGGATCCCAGCGAATCTACCACCGGTACGGGAAGATTTGCTTTACGAGCGATTCAGGCGGATAAAGGCGCCGGAATTTAAAGGAATAATGGATCCGATCGCCGCAGACAATTGGCTGATAGACATCCAAGTTATATTGGATTTTATGAGGCTTTCGGAGCAGGAGAAGGTTCTTTGTGCTTCCTTTGCTCTGAAAAAGGATGCAAGGCACTGGTAGATGACCGTGCAGATGCGGCGAGACGTTGCGATCATGAGCTGGCAGGATTTTGTCATGGAGTTTCGCAACATGTTCTATAACCGGGAGATCCTTGCAGCCCAGCAGGACGAGTTCTCCAATCTGAAACAAGGATCAATGACTGTTATGGAAGCAGTCAAGAAGTTTGAGCAGTTAGCACGGCTATGCCCTGAGTTGGTACCCAACGAAACCGAGAAGGTTAGACGAATGATGAAAATGTTTCGTATCGACATTGCCAAGCAAGTGAGTGCTGGCAGTAGCCCACCTACACTGGTATCTGACTGCGTAAGTCGAGCCATAAGAGCAGAATACTGGATCAACCAGGACAGGGAGGCAAGGGCTCAGATTTTTAAGGCAAGGAAAGAGGAGAAAGCCGTGGTTAAGCCGATGCAGCCCCGGCAAGCACTTGAAGCAACCCAGAGAGGCCCGATGAGTAGCCCTGGCCAAGGCTCCAAGCAATTTGGGAAGTTCAAGAGGAAAGGAAATTTCCCTGGTCAAGGACCACAGAGGAATTTTCCTCAGAAGAGAATTTCCAGAGGAAATGAGGGAAACCGTGCTGAATTTCCGGTGTGCGCGAAATGTGGAAAGAAACACCCGGGAATGTGTAGATTGGGATCCAATGCTTGTTTCCTTTGCGGCAAGGAAGGGCATTTTGCGAGGAACTGCACTTTAAACAACCAAGGCCAGAACCCCTCCTATCCAAGCCGAAACCCCAACAGCCAACTCCATGCAGTCCAAGCAAGGCTGGAAGGACCCTCGATCACTCAAGGTAGATTAGAGGCTCCTGAACCCCAGGCCAGAATCTACGCTTACACGAAGGGAGATGCAGAAGCAGGGACTTCGCATGTGGTGACAGGTCAGGTTTCTATCGCCACTCATGATGCTGTTGCTTTGTTTGATTCTGGTGCTACGCATTCTTTTGTGTCTCTGGAGTTCGTCCAGAAGTTAGGAAGAGGGATGGATGTTTTGAAGCAGCCTTTCAAAACCTTCTTGCCATCAGGCGAAATCTTGTGGTCCAATTTTTGGATTCGCAACACTTCTGTCATTCTCTGTAATAGAGAATTGTTTGTAGATCTCATCGCAATCAAGCTTCAAGATTTCGATGTGATCTTAGGGATGGACATCTTAGGAAAATACAACGCCCGGATTGACTGTCGGAAACGTTGCGTTGCGTTCAACCCCTGCGGCGAGGAAGAGTTTATCTTCTACGGACAGACTCACCATTCAGCAACCCGACTGATTTCTGCAATGAAGGCTTGGAGAATGTTAGCTAATGGTTGTCAAGGATATTTAGCTAACATGGTGGACAAAGATCGGGTAATAGAGTTGACACCGAAAGATATTCCCATTATAAAGGAATATGTGGATGTCTTTCCGGAGGAGCTACCAGGACTTCCGCCGGAGCGCGAAATATCATTCGAGATCGAGTTATTACCTGGAACCGCACCGATATCGAAAGCACCCTACCGAATGGCACCTGCCGAGCTTAGGGAACTCCAAGTACAGTTGCAGGAACTACTTGACAAGGGATTCATCCGACAAAGCTACTCTCCATGGGGAGCGCCAGTGTTGTTTGTGAAGAAAAAGGATGGATCTTTGCGCATGTGTATCGACTACCGGGAGCTAAACAAGATAACGATCAAGAATAAGTATCCTCTTCCGAGGATTGATGATCTGTTCGATCAACTCAGAGGAGCAGTAGTATTTTCGAAGGTCGATCTGCGTTCAGGTTATCATCAGCTTAGGATCAAGGAGTTAGATATCTCCAAGACGGCCTTTCGAACTCGTTATGGGTATTATGAGTTTTTGGTTATGCCCTTTGGATTAACCAATGCCCCAGCTGCATTTATGGACCTCATGAATCGTGTATTCAAGGAATACCTGGATAAGTTCGTCATCGTCTTTATTGACGATATTTTAATTTATTCAAGGTCCAACGAAGAACATGAGCATCACCTTAGGTTGGTGATGGAAACTTTGAGACGGAATCAGCTGTTTGCTAAATTCACAAAATGTGAATTTTGACTGGAAAAAGTGCATTTCTTGGGTCATGTCGTGTTAAAGGAAGGGATTTCAGTAGACCCTGCAAAGGTGGAGGCGGTCAGCACATGGCCAGCACCTAAGAACATTTCGGAGATAAGGAGCTTTCTTGGACTTGCTGGATACTACAGACGGTTTGTAGAGGGATTTTCCAAGATTGCTGCACCCCTCACCACTCTTACCAGAAAAGGAAAGAATTTTGATTGGACCCAGAAATGTGAGGAAAATTTCCAGGAGCTCAAAAGGAAGCTGACAAGTGCACCTGTGCTGATAATTCCTGATGTAGATGCAGGAAACTTCGTCATCTACAGCGATGCATCGAAAAGCGGATTAGGAGCTGTGCTGATGCAAAACGGGAAAGTAGTGGCTTACGCATCCCGTCAGCTGAAAATTCATGAAAGAAATTATCCCACTCATGATTTGGAGCTCGCAGCGGTTGTTTTCGCTCTCAAGATCTGGAGGCATTATTTATACGGAAACAAATGTGCAATCTATACTGACCATCAGAGTCTCAAGTACAGCTTCATGCAGAAGGAGCTCAACATGAGACAGCGCAGATGGCTAGAGCTCGTAAAGGATTATGATTGCGAGATCCTTTACCACCCAGGCAAGGTGAATAAAGTAGCAGACGCCTTAAGTAGGAAATCTGTAGGCATGTTGATATCTATTGAAGCATTTCCGAAGCCTCTACAAAGGGAAATTTCTGAGTTTAACTTGGAGATATTCACGGGGAAATTATCTTCCCTGACCCTTAAGTCCAATTTGTTGGAATCCATTAAGTTACATCAGGAAAAGGATTCCTTTTTGATGAAAACTCAGCTTTTTGGTAGAAAAAGTGATGAGTTTAAGACCTCTGTCGATGGCGTCGTCTACTTCAAGGAGAGGATTTGCGTTCCCAACTTCGAGGTCTTGAAGAATCAGATTTTGTCCGAAGCGCATATGACGCCATACTCAGTACATCCAGGAGCTTCCAAGATGTACAAAGACCTCCGAGAAAATTTTTGGTGGCCCAATATGAAGAATAAGGTAGCTGAATTCGTGTCGAAATGCCTAACTTGTCAGAAAGTTAAGGCTGAGCATCGACATCCTGGTGGAGAACTGCAGAAGATAGAGCTTCCTGAATGGAAATGAGAGCAGATTACTATGGATTTCATAGTAGGATTACCCAGGACGTCAAGTGGGAATGACATGATTTGGGTTATTGTGGATAGGTTAACCAAATCAGCCCACTTTCTTGCCATTAAGGCCACCTTTTCAGTGGAAAAATTAGCTGAGATCTTCGTTTTCTAGATCGTCAGATTCCATGGAGTTCCAAAGTCAATCATTTCAGATCGTGATGGACGGTTCACCTCTCGATTTTGGAGCAGTGTTCACAACGCTATGGGGACGAAATTGAAGTTCAGTACGGCATTTCATCCCCAAACTGACGGTCAATCGGAGCGAACTATCCAGACACTGGAAGACATGCTGAGGTCATGTGTACTAGATTTCAAGGGCAATTGGGACCAGAAGCTGCCATTGATCGAATTCTCCTATAACAACAGCTATCATGCTACGATCGATATGGCTCCATTCGAAGCATTGTATGGAAGGAAATGTCGATCTCCTATTCATTGGCAGGAAGTTGGTCAAAAACAGCTGCAAACCACGGACTTCATCAGAAAGACCTCCGAGGATATCAAGAAGATCAAGCAAAGGCTCGACATAGCTTTTAGCAGACAGAAAAGCTATGCCGATAAACGTAGGAGGCCTTTAGAATTTCAAGTTGGTGATGCTGTTTTCATCAAGATTGCTCCTATGAAAGGAGTAATGCGGTTTGGAAAGAAAGGGAAGCTTAGCCCAAGATATACGGGACCATTTGAGATCCTTGAGAGGATTGGAAAAGTAGCCTACAAGCTTGCCCTGCCGCCAGAACTAACGTCGATGCACAATGTTTTCCACGTTTCGATGCTAAAGAGGTATATATCGGACCCTTCCCATGTGCTTAGTCAAGAACCAGTGGAGGTTCAGACGGACTTGACTTACGAGGAGAAGCCAGTTCGAATTCTGGATCGGGAAGAAAAGGTCCTAAGGAATAAAACCATTCCCATGGTTAAAGTATTGTGGCGAAACCACAAGGTTGAGGAAGCAACCTGGGAATTGGAAGACGATATGAGAAAGAACTACCCTGATTTGTTCTAATTTTCGAGGACGAAAATTTATAAGGGGGGTAGATTGTAAGATCTAGAAATTTCAACGTTATGATTTCTCGTATAGAAACGTAATTTGTACCATAATGGTATTTATGAAAAAGCCCGGCTTAGGGTTTTTATTAAATTTCATGAGTTCTTATAGCTTCGTAAGACTCAAATATGATTGCTTAGTCAAGCCTATGATCTTTTATGTTCAAAAGATAGAAAAATTCTATGATTTATAGAAAGTCAACATTTGACCGAAAAAGTCAAAGTTGACCATGAAGGTCAAAGTTGACCATGAAAGTCAAGGTTGACCCGAGAAGTCAAAGATTGACTAAAAAGGTCAACTATATAACGGAACTTAAGTATGTTAAGCAGTATAGGTCATATACTGAGAAAAACCGTTTTTACGGATAAAATAGTTAGAATTAAATCTAAAACCACCATAGAAAAATCAAGCACATTAAATAGGTTTTTAAGGGCCAAAGGACTCGAAACAAAAAGAGAAGTTTTCGTACAGTCCATTTTAAGACAGATAAATTTTGGACTGTAATTAAATATATAATACTGTGTATTAAGTAACACAGTATTAGAAATATCTGTTTTGGGAGAAAAATGGACTGATTTTAAGAATTAAGGCAAACAAGCCTTAAATAAGGATGACATCATCCAAGCTCCTAATTATGACATCATTTTTGGATTAATTAAAATTAGGAAAGTATTATTTCCTTGTTCACCAAGGGATGGCCGGCCACCTCACCCCCTAAATGTGCTAATACTTGCTTTTTGGAGGACTATTTTGCAATTAAGCAAAGTCCAAAAAACCTCTATAAATAGGTGCTGATTTTATTCAAAAAAAATCAGAAAAACCAAGCCAAATTCTGCCCATTTTTCTGCACCAAAGCCGAACCGAAGCTGCCAAAGAAAAGCAAGAACCAAAAACAAAAATCCAAGAGACAATCCCTTAGGGAGAGTTCGGATTTCAGCTAGGAGGAAAGAATAGGTGCTGGAAAAATTTGGAACCCCTTTGTTGGCATGTTGGCCGGTTGTGGGTGAGCTGAAAAGGAAGAGAAAAAGCTGAAGGAGTTAGGGGGTTAGAGGCCGGATTTGGTGAGGAGCAGCAGCCAAGGGACATAAAATTTTTGGAAGGCCTTAGGGAGTGGCCGGTTGTGTTAGGAGCAAGGGAGGAGCAGAAATTTTGGACCAAACCCTAACCAATCTTAGGGTTCACTAAGGTAATCCTCCCATGGCCTTATTCTCCTCAATTTGATTTCAATTTGAAGTTTATTTGTATTATAAGTCAGCAATTGTAAGAGCATAAGCTCTGATTTTATTTTCGGCCCTAGATTAAGTTATGTGCTTGATTTGTAGATTAAGGGTGGTTTGATGTTTTTATGTATGGTATGATTCTAATATGCTTGCTTGATGTATGTGGATTGTATGCTAGCTGATTTTCAAGATTATATGCCCCTAATAGGTTAACGTATGGGTTAGAATGAATGATTAGGTCAAATGGCAGATTTGGTGTAAATTAGGCAAGTTGGAATTTTTCTGCAAACCCTATTTATTTGGGGAAAGAATAATGGTTTGCATGGTTGAGTTTTAATTTGTGTTTAAAAAGAAATGGACGTTAGAAAGGCACTGTATGATTGACTTTAGGCTCCCGCTGAGTTCGGTTGAGGTAGTGTGCTCGTTTTAGGACCGAAAACGATTAAGAGATAGTAAACTGCCAATTCGGGTTCATTCTGCCCAGTTTTCTGGAAACCCAAATTTGAGGCCCTTAGAGGCCGAATCTTGCAAAACCTAAAACATGAAAGTTGTAGAGTAAGGTTTTTCCTAGAGGGTAATGCAGACAGTTTTCAAAAATAAAACTCCAACGGCCTTCATTTTTATGGAAACCCGAGCCTGACTGTGCCCAGTTTTTATGCACGGCCAGGTGACTTGAATAGGGTAAATGAATGAGTTAAGTTCCGAACTGGGTTTTGAGCAAAACATGAAATTTTTAGGATATTTTAAGATCTAAAACTTTCATGAAGAAAAGTTTTTCAGATTCGGTTTGGATTTCTAATTAAAAATTATAGTTTTAAAACTGTGTAGGAAACCGGAAATTCCTGCACAGGATTTTCTAAAATAAACAGAAAAACTGTTTCAAAGGCAGTTTTTAGTGTTTAATCATTTTGTAGTTTAAAACCAATATTTAACCACTAAAACTGTTCCAATAACAGTTTTCAACCCTTAACGATTTATAAAACCTAACCATATGATTTCAAGGATTTTTAAAGAAAAACCTTAAGTTTTTAAAAGTAGTTTTAAAAACAAAATTCGGTGAGCAATAACCGGAAAAAGATGCCGAGTTATTGGTTTGGGCCCGAAGCCCAAGGGTTATCCAACGTAACCCAATAAGAGATTAAGACTACGGATTAGGGCCCTTGGCTCAGGGGTTACCTATGGGGTTATTCTTAATAACCCATTAATAATATTTCAAGATAGTTAAGTGGGGGCATATAACAAAGAATAAATGGAACGTTGGTACAGATTACCAACAATTTAAAAGTTAGGATTTTCAGAATCCTGACACTATGTCCTTTGTCATAGCAGGAAATAATCTGCTATCTCGCCCCGAGCAGGAGCGGCGTATCAGTGGACGTTTAGTTAGAGGTAAGTACAACTCCGCCTACAGCATAGGCTTTTGTTGTATACTTACTCAAGTATGATTGATGAATGCTATAGTAGATGTTGCGATGTATGTTAGATATGATTGATATTAGATTATGTTTATGAGATGTTATGTGAATGTTTTATGAATTGATTATGCTATGATATGTCTATGATGCATGAAGTTACGATATGATTTATATCTTATGAATTTGTGACATCACGAGGCATGTTCACTAATTCTAAATAAGAGTAAGATATGATAAGAAAGTATGGCAAGCAAGTTGCATGTGTCGTGCCGACCCGCTCATAGGTCGGGTTGGACTATGGTTTGAGTTGGAAATGGACTGGCCGCCCCAACCACTCCATAGTTGCGCGCCCGGTACGTACACTTATGGGGCCCATAAGCAAGATAAGCATGTATGGTAAGATAAGTTATGAATGAAATAAGCAAGCATAATGAAGCATAATTGGCTCATGCATGATTAAGATTGAATAGGTTATGTTAGATAAATATGTTATGTCAGATGAATATGTTATGTTAGATAAATATGTTATGTTAGATGAATATGTTATGTTAGACGAATGTGTTATGTTAGATGAATGTGTTACGTTAAGTTGAATTGATTATGTTATGCTTGATTGAATTCTGTTTTGTATTATTAATTATTGCGGATAATTATGTTGTACTTGCTGAGCGAAAGCTCACGTGTCTTACGTCTATGCTGTAGGTAAGCAACCTGTCAGCAATTTTTGATACAAGATGGCGAGCAGGGCAGGGTGAACTGTGAAATGATGTGGGATATTTTTACCACTACGCGTTTTGTTTTATGTACATTATTTAATATCCGATATTCGTACATCGTCCTTGTGTATGGCTTTGTTTATATCGCTTTTCGTTTCGTTCATACGCTCGCGTTTATATATCGTTTCTCGTTCATACGCCCCGTATAAAAAAAAAATTTCCGCTGTTTATACTAGGCCTGTACTAGGCGGGTCGTTACATTTTGGGTCTATCTTCTGGTTTAATTCCTAACTGCCAGAAACCAGCTTTCAAATCGAACTTAGAAAATATTTTTGCGTTTGATAGATTTGAAAAGAGGGTGTTTCTGTTTGGCAATGGGAATTTATCATCAGCCAAAAAATGGTTGAGAGGTTGATAGTTGATTACCAGCCTCTGTTTACCTCGAATCTGTTCTGAGCGTTTGTTGACGTAAAACGCATGACATGCCCATGGTGATGTTGTTTCCTCAATCAGTCCTTGTTGTAGGAGCTGTTGACATTCTTCTTCTGCCATCTTCTGATGTTCAGGATTCATTCCTGGATGACTGGCCTTTGTTGGGTTGATGTCTTCGTTCTTCTTGAAAGGAAGGGTTACGAAGAACTCTTGATTCTTCCAGAGAGGTTTGTCAGTTTTCTGGAGGAATTCTGAATGACTGATAGCACATGAGTGTTTTACCAGTTCTTCTTTGATCTCCTGGTAGGGATCTTGGTGCATTTGGAAGTAGTTGGAAAGTGTTTCTCATGTCTTAAAGTTCTGTTTGTACGCCAGACCTTGTGGGAGGATTTTTAATCCTGGTATCTTGCTGTAGAGATCGAATCCAATAATTAGATCCTTTCCAGGGAGTTTTGTACCAATAATCTTGTGGATTATGGAGCATCCTGGGAAGATTTCCAATTTAATGGACTTGCTGATGAGCTCTGTACAGAAGACTTCCCCATTAGCGGCATTGAAGAATTGCTTCTTCCGCTTCCAGTATGATGGAGGTAGGATGTCTGGGTTCATCATGGAATACGATGCACCTGTATCAAAGAAAGCAGCAACCCTGATTGGGTTTGCATACTTTGAAGGTATTACCTTCATTTTTATCATCGGAGTCTGGGCTTTCTGTGCCAGATTGACAGCATTCATTTGGAAAGCTTGACTCTGTTCAGATTCTGATGATGATTGATCAGAGTCTGAAAGTTGTAGCACACAGAGGGTTTGATCATTGGTCTCTTCGTCTGTAGAGAAAAGAGATTCTACTTCGTTGTCACCAAGAGAGACGCATGTTTCCTTCTCGATGTGGGTGATCATTTTCTGTGATTTTGCTCTGGGGCAGTTCTTCATGAAATGTTTTTTACTTCCGCAAATAAAACATCTCATAGATCTCTTTTTTCCAAAATTCCTATGTTTGCGAAGGAATTTCCATGATCCTTTCTTCCTTGAAAAGTATCGCTTCTTGGATCCTTTTCTTTTCTTGAACTTTCTGATTCTGGATGATGGTTTGGAATGACACGAACTGCATGAGCATCCTGGTGTTGAATGATTTGGGCACTTAGTGTAGAGCTCCTTATTTGTGCAGATCTTTTCAAGATTCTTTGTCTGCTTTATATGTTCTTAAAGAAACTTATTTTGTGAGCACATCTTATCAATAGCTCGGAAAACAAGTTGTCTGCTCACCAAGTGTTATGTCTGCTATTTTCTTGCCTGAAAGAGACAGCAGTCTGAAAGCTTCTCCTCCTAGAGGTTCTGGTACTGAGGAGAGAACTGCTTGCTTCAGATTGGGGTCGTTGAGTCCTCCTATCAAATAGAAGTGTCTCGATATTTTTTGGAAATGAACTTCGAGATCCTTCTTGTTGATGGAGCAGCACTTCATCTTGAAGAATTCTGTTCTGGCTTGTTCAACGACTTGTTCTTCTTCTCCACAGAATTCTGAATACATTTGAGCCAATGCTCCTTCAACTGATTCTGATTGAAGAAACATCAGTTGTCTGTATTCTCCTAATCCCATCCACCAGTCTTGGAGAATTCCAAATAGTCTTGACACAAAGTCAAGCAAGATTTGTCTTGTTTGGGCATTAGGTTTCTGTAATTGGAGAACTAGGTATGCCTTAAACTCTTGGAATCTATCTCTCCATTTTGAAGGAGGGATGTCTTCTAGAGTAAAGGTCTGTACCTTGCCATTGGAAGTTGTATTCTTGGCTTCTTGATTCTGGTTTTGTCTCCGATGTGGTTGTTCAACTTCTTCTTCGGAGATTTCTGTCATAGTTGGTTCATCCACTGGTTGATTCATCATAATCGGAGGAAGAGGTTTTGGAGGTTCTAGCTCTTCTCGTTGTTCTGATGAAGAGTCTTCAGAAATCCATTCCGATTCATCTGAATCTTCTGGGACACTTTCTTCTTGTGAGGAAGAATCGTCCTGTTGATTCTGCGGTGGTTTTTGGCTGTAGTGACTTTCAATTATCTGTGTCAGAGGATTCTGTAACTGGTTCTAGGCCATTAGTTGAGTCAAGGTTGACTCCTTTGCCTTTTGTTTCCCTTTTAATTTTCTGAGAGCATCATCCTCTTCAAGAAGTCTCTTGAGTCGTAGGATGTGATCTTCCTTGTGAGAGACAACAGGAAGTGGCTGTTCCTGTTTAGGGATTGTGGCAAACTGCCATGGCACTGAACTCGTTGGTGGCGAGAATCCTGAGTGGACCTGTCTTTGTAGTGCTGCAAGTTGAGTTTGTAAAGACTTCATTTCTGCTTCCTTTTCAGTGAATAATCTGTTGGAAAAGGAAGAGGTTTTGGCCAGTCTCATGAGTTCTTGATGGAGCATCTGGATCTGTCCTTCAAGTCTCTCGATGATTATCTGAGATTTTGCCAGTCCAGAGTTAGACTGATCAATCTTAGATTCTACTTGAGAGATCTTGTGATCTTTCTTCTGGAGGACCTTATTTTGCGCAATAAGGTTCTCTGACTGCCAGTTGAGAACTGCTTCGGCTGGGCTTACTTTTTTCCATGAACCGTCTGGTTCAGCAATTCTAGGGTTGAACACCTTTGGTTGCCGAGTCTCAAGTCCATCCTTGGTTGTTGCTGCTTGGAGAATGGGGAAGGCTTCTTCATAAGAAGTTCCTTCTGATGATGCTGGTGACATCATGTGAGCTTGTGGAAGAGGCTGCTGCTGTACTGGGCAGAGGATTATGCCTTCTTTCCTTAAGTACTTCTGAGCCTGTTTATAACAGGGGAGTACCTTAGGAACTGTTGGTGGTGACGGTGGTGGAGGTGATCTCCTTGGATGGTCGTCTGTCTGGTCATTCCATCCTGTTGGGTTGATTGGCTTGTAAGTTCTCGGAGGAGGGGAGTAAGTGACCAAATAGTCAAATTTCCCTGATGGTTGTCCGAGAGTTCCAACTCGTTTGTCACCATCTTGGTAGCGCTTCTTTAGCTTCTTTCCAAAGCTAATCTTTTTGGGCTTGGCTGGATGATCTCCATGGTCATATTCCTTAATACAAGCCGGGCAATAGCATTCATCCCAGTAACAGTGTCCTGTTTGGGATTGTTTTGCATATTGTGGTTGTCCATCGGCTGTGAAAGAAAGAATCTCCATGTGTTGTTCTGGAGATACCGGAGTCATCATGTACTGTGTCATGAAGAGACCTGGGGGAGCTTGTTGAGGCTTCTTGAAGGTGATCAAGGTTGATCCATCTTCCTGAGTGGTAAAGGTTGCTTCCGATGACTGGATAAGAGTATGAGAACTATGGAGTTTCTCATAGTTGGTTATCCAGGATGTCGGAATTATCCTTTGCAATTCCTCTATGCTGATCTGCTGAGGAATCTGGGAGCACATGGGTGCGTTTTGCGAGTCTGCCATGATGTGTAAAGCATCATTGGTACCTGGGAGGGTAAGGTCCAGAGCATGGTTCTGGATTCTGTATACCATCTGGTACTGGAGTGTTGATGCTATGGAGTTGGGGTCCATGTCGATCCCTGTGATCTGTATCTGAACCTTCAGTGCGTTCAGAAGTGTTGGATCTTGCAGAGACATGCAAAAGTTGGGGTAGACTGTTGTGATAACAGTTCCTGCATTGAGCGTTGTTTGCAACGTTGCTATGACAGCATCCCTGTATCTCTTGTGCCTGGAATCCAATAGTGCTATTCGAGCAGCTACTGGAAGTCCTTTTCTCCCATGAAAGGTAAGAGCGAGTCGTACTGCACCAAAATGAAGGTGAGTATACTCCTGTTGTAACCATTGTTGGGGAAACTCTGGAGGTATTACTAGCGAGACAAAGTGTTCTTTTGTGCTGGCAGGAAGGTTATACTGACTAAACTTAGTAGACTGGACATATTCTTTGACACGTTTAGGAGAGGCTTTTACTAGCTATTTAATGGTTCTAGCTAGAACATTAGGAGGTTTTACAAAAGCATGATAAGGGTTAATGAGTGGGAGTTCTTCAGAAGAAATTTTTTGTTCTTCTGGAAGATAATCAAACTCATAAAGAAATCCTAATTTAGAAGAGGTGGATTTTCTAATAGAAGGAGAAGACATAGAAAAAGAAGTAGAGGTAGGTTGTATAGACATATCTGAGACTGTAGGAGTAGGGTTAACTGTTTCAGTGTTTGAGGTTTCCATATCTATAATGTAGGTATACTTTTCAGAGTATGTATAGAATACTTTCCTTAGCATAAATCCAGGTTGCTCTGATACCAATATCCTGGACGCCTAGCCTAACTAGTATATAGATGCCCGTTCTTCCTCAGCATTGCAAGAAGAGAATGCGGAGCTGAAGATCAAGTCGAAAGATCGACCACTAGTATAGCTTGTCCCTCTTGATCGTGATGCAAGAGGAGCTTTAGAAGTAAATCAAGAAAGATTTCAGAGGATAACCTCCTAAGATCTTGTTAAAGATCTCTATCTCACCTCAAAGAGAAACTCAAGAAGCACTTATTAAATGTGTTGGCTCTTAGTGGCACACCTAGCCTGGGCGAGCACGAACATTTCTTTCGGCGCCTTCGAGTCTTCCTATTAATAAGATAGCTATACTTAACAAGGATGGAAGGTTAGCAAGAAATCTCAGAGAACAAAAACTATACTTTTAGCTGGGCAACTATTATACTAATCGGACTGGTGTGATGACTGGTAATATTTTACCAGCAGAACCAAAAGACCGGGATCATGACTAAGGATTAATCTATACAGGGACTCTTAGAGTATACTAGAGAGAGGATTAGCTAGACATGAATGAGAAACTTCAAAAATATTATTTGAAGCGGGATTTTTTTATTTATGATTCTATTCGACTCTGCCTTCTCGAGGAAGGGGAGAGTTCCTTTTATAGAAGGATTACAAGCCTCAGATTTGAAATCCGGAATTCAAACTTAAACAGTAAATAATAATGCGAGGCCTAACAAGTGGCCGACAGGATAAAAAGCAAACAAAAGTCATGTGCCAAAAGTAATGGCCGACAAAGAAAAAAGAAAAAGTCGGTAAAAACATGTGACCGACAAAATACTATTACGCCGACGCATATGGACAAGGATAGTGAAGGACAACTGGCTGTGGGAATCTGTCCTTCGATGAGTGGTGACGTAAGTGCTTACGTATTTAGGGTGCTGACGTAAGGGCTTACGTAGGGCGGCTATCTACGTCACTTGTGACGTCTCTTTGGTTCTCTTTCTCGTTCCATCTTGGTAGCTCTGTCTATGGCATCTAGGGTTTCAAACTCCACGATGATCCTGATGATTTCTTTTTGGATTTCAGGATCTTCCCAGTCTTCGTCTGTGAACCAGAGTTGCTGGGTGTCTGGTCTTGGAACTGGTATTGTGTGTGTCTCTGGAGGAGTGAGATCATATTGGATGGTACAGCTTTGCGTAACTTCAGGATTAATTCCTAGCTTGGCTAGGTTGTCTGTTTGGAACTGGAGAGAATCTTCCCATGGCTGTTGGGAAAACTCATACGGGTTATTAGCAAATTGACTCCATCTGAATTCTTCTTCAAAAGAAGGTCCTTCGCCCTGGAAACAAATAGGCTGGCTTGTTTGTGGTTTAGCAAACTCAGTCGTTGTGATCGGCTCAAGTCCAGGAATTGATCCTGACCGTTGTGAGCTTGCTGGGTCTGACTCTGGTGACGGTTTCCACCAAGAGGAGGAAACTCCTGATGTTGAAGTTGACGATGTGTCTGGAGTGAGACCTGTGTGTATTCCCTGTGTAGATGATGATGAGGGTACTGGATTGTTTGCTTCGTCCAGCATCCTTTTTATCTGTTATGTGTATCCTGCAGGGAATTGTTCCCATGGGGCATCTTCTTCAGGCTTGGGCCAACACTCATCTGGGATGGTGTGATTAGCGATGAATAGTTTTTTCTCTATCTGCCTGAGTTGTGGATTGCCGAGTGAGAGAGGCCATTCTGAGGATCCATAGGTTTCAATGAGAGGGGCGAAACCTGTTTCTTTCTTTCCTATCTTCTGACAGTTGAGAGAGATGAAGAAGATAGTGTAGCATTTGTTCAGGACTCCTATTGGGAGTTGATGAGCATTTCGGTATCCTCTTGTGGCTTTGTATCCTTCTTTGAATTTATTTCATTCTTGGGAGAGATACTCTTCCCAGACACATAATGGAGCAAACCATGAGAGGAGGATCATCTGTGAGATGTAGGGTCCATGGTAGTTTGAGTTGGCTTTGAAATTTCTGATGGAAGTAAGGAGAGGTGCGGTATGAATTCAATTGCAATGGTATGAAAACTGGCGAGATACCAGAAGAAATGAGAAATGGGTTTTGGCATATACCATTGTTCTCGAAGAGGGAAAACTCTAGCAAAAGGATATGTGGGATGGAAGGTTAGGTCTTGGTCCATTGGTTCTCCATATATCCTAATGAGGGTTTTTTGGATGAGCTGAGCTTGGTCAATTGCTTTTTGCTTTGGATTTTTAGAGAGTATGATTTTCTTAGCATCTTCTGGAAAAGTAGGAGGGAAGATTGCTACTAATTTTGAGGATGAGGAAGAGGCCATTGGGTTTCATGCTTCTGTTATGGTGAAGATAAGTGGGATGGTTTGGTTATGGCGAGTGAGTAGATTTATAGATGGTCGAGAGAGGAGGTTAGGGATAAGATTGTCCTTTCCTTTAATATGAGATATATCAAAGGAAAACTGTGAGAACCATGCGGCTAGTCTAAGGAGCTGGGCATTTACCGATTCATTAGGTTTGAATTTCAGCATACCTTTTGAGGTGGCAAAGTCTGTTTCCACTAAGAAGTGATGTCCTATCAAGTGGAATTCGAACTTCTGAATTCCTTGTTTGATAGCGAGGAGTTCTTTGAACGTGGAATGGTGGTACAGTTGTGATTCTTTGAATGATCCGCTCCTGTATCCACAAATGTGTCTTTTTCCCTGTTCATCTTTTTTGTACAAGACTGCTCCCCAATGTCTGTCACTTGCGTCTGTCTGAAGTATTCTTTGTCCTGTGGAGGGAATCTTCAGAGGTGGCAAAGTTTTCATCTTATCTTTGAGTTGCTGGACCGCTTCTGTGTGAACTGAGGACCATGTTGGTGGATCCTTTTTAAGCATCTGTTCAAGGGGGGCTGTGTACTGGGTCATCTGTGGGACAAAGTCTCGTAGATAATTGACTATCCCGAGAAATTGTTGGACTTGGACCTCAGAAGTGAGTTGGTCTGGAAACCTGACTAACTCTTGGGCTATATGAGGCTGGGCTTCATATTGTCCGTTGTTGAGGGTCATTCCCAAAAACTCAATTTTGGGCTGTCCAAGTATCATCTTCTTTTCTGCAAGCATAACACCATGCTTTTCTGTAATGGACTTGAATTGGGCCAAAAGTTCTACATGGGCCTCCTGTGTAGGTGAGAACAGGAGAATATCATCAATGTAGATGAGGGCTTGGTTGAGGAGTGGGCTGTAGATTCGGGTCATGGCCTTCTGGAACTGTGATGGAGCTGTTTTTAGGCCAAATGGCATTACAGTCCATTAGTAGTGATGATTTGAAATAGAGA
The DNA here is from genome assembly GCA_025413025.1 of Ficus hispida. Taxonomy (NCBI): domain Eukaryota; kingdom Viridiplantae; phylum Streptophyta; class Magnoliopsida; order Rosales; family Moraceae; genus Ficus; species Ficus hispida. The sequence goes on along the minus strand of CM046373.1, from coordinate 3,930,165 downwards.
AGGCTGTTTTGGGTCTATCTTCTGGTTTAATTCCTAACCGCCAGAAACCAGCTTTCAAATCGAACTTAGAAAATATTTTTGCGTTTGATAGATTTGAAAAGAGGGTGTTTCTGTTTGGCAATGGGAATTTATCATCAGCCAGAAAATGGTTGAGAGGTTGATAGTTGATTACCAGCCTCTGTTTACCTCGAATCTGTTCTAAGCATTTGTTGACGTAAAACGCATGACATGCCCATGGTGATGTTGTTTCCTCGATCAGTCCTTGTTGTAGGAGCTGTTGACATTCTTCTTCTGCCATCTTCTGATGTTCAGGATTCATTCCTCGATGGCTGGCCTTTGTTGGGTTGATGTCTTCGTTCTTCTTGAAAGGAAGGGTTACGAAGAACTCTTGATTCTTCCAGAGAGGTTTGTCAGTTTTCTGGAGGAATTCTGAATGACTGGTAGCACATGAGTGTTTTACCAGTTCTTCTTTGATCTCCTGGTAGGGATCTTGGTGCATTTGGAAGTAGTTGGGAAGTGTTTCCCATGTCTTAAAGTTCTGTTTGTACGCCAGACCTTGTGGGAGGATTTTTAATCCTGGTATCTTGCTGGAAGTTCCTTCTGATGATGCTGGTGACATCATGTGAGCTTGTGGAAAAGGCTGCTGCTGTACTGGGCAGAGGATTATGCCTTCTTTCCTTAAGTACTTCTGAGCCTGTTTATAACAGGGGAGTACCTTAGGAACTGTTGGTGGTGATGGTGGTGGAGGTGATCTCCTTGGATGGTCGTCTGTCTGGTCATTCCATCATGTTGGCTTGATTGGCTTGTAAGTTCTCGGAGGAGGGGAGTAAGTGATCAAATAGTCAAATTTCCCTGATGGTTGTCCGAGAGTTCCAACTCGTTTGTCACCATCTTGGTAGCGCTTCTTTAGCTTCTTTCCAAAGCTAATCTTTTTGGGCTTGGCTGGATGATCTCCATGGTCATATTCCTTAATACAAACTGGGCAATAGCATTCATCCCAGTAACAGTGTCCTGTTTGGGATTGTTTTGCATATTGTGGTTGTCCATCGACTGTGAAAGAAAGAATCTCCATGTGTTGTTCTGGAGATACTGGAGTCATCATGTACTGTGTCGTGAAGAGACCTGGGGGAGCTTGTTGAGGCTTCTTGAAGGTGATCAAGGTTGATCCATCTTCCTGAGTGGTAAAGGTTGCTTCCGATGACTGGATAGGAGTATGAGAACTATGGAGTTTCTCATAGTTGGTTATCCAGGATGTCGGAATTATCCTTTGCAATTCCACTGTGCTGATCTGCTGAGGAATCTGGGAGCACATGGGTGCGTTCTGCGAGTCTGCCATGATGTGTAAAGCATCATTGGTACCTGGGAGGGTAAGGTCCAGAGCATGGTTCTGGATTCTGTATACCATCTGGTACTGGAATGTTGATGCTATGGAGTTGGGGTCCATGTCGATCCCTGTGATCTGTATCTGAACCTTCAGTGCGTTCAGAAGTGTTGGATCTTGCAGAGACATGCAAAAGTTGGGGTAGACTGTTGTGATAACGGTTCCTGCGTTGAGCGTTGTTTGCACCGTTGCTATGACAGCATCCCTGTATCTCTTGTGCCTGGAATCCAATAGTGCTATTCGAGCAGCTACTGTAAGTCCTTTTCTCCCATGAAAGGTAAGAGCGAGTCGTACTGCACCAAAATGAAGGTGAGTATACTCCTGTTGTAACCATTGTTGGGGAAACTCTGGAGGTATTACTAGCGAGACAAAGTGTTCTTTTGTGCTGGCAGGAAGGTTATACTGACTAAACTTAGTAGACTGGACATATTCTTTGACACGTTTAGGAGAGGCTTTTACTAGCTGTTTAATGGTTCTAGCTTGAACATTAGGAGGTTTTACAAAAGCATGATAAGGGTTAATGAGTGGGAGTTCTTTAGAAGAAATTTTTTGTTCTTCTGGAAGATAATCAAACTCATAAAGAAATCCTAATTTAGAAGAGGTGGATTTTCTAATAGAAGGAGAAGACATAGTAAAAGAAGTAGAGGTAGGTTGTATAGACATATCTGAGACTGTAGGAGTAAGGTTAACTGTTTCAGTGTTTGAGGTTTCTATATCTAGAATGTAGGTCTACTTTTCAGAGTATGTATAGAATACTTTCCTTAGCATAAATCCTGGTTGCTCTGATACCAATATCCTGGACGCCTAGCCTAACTAGTATATAGATGCCCGTTCTTCCTCAGCATTGCAAGAAGAGCAGCGTAGAAATTTCATCATCCAAGAGACAAGGCAGGATCTCGTGGAAGAGTTTCATTAAATATTTTACAATATTTATTTTATCATGTTCGAATTTCTTATTTCTTCCCACTTATACAAGTGTTAAGTTTTCCGAGTTACGTAAAATCAAATGATGATGAACATTTATTTTATCTCTCATACTTAGATACTAGTTAAAAAAAATAATGTGAATAATTAATAGGTGATTATCCTACTTAAATACTAGTTTAAAAAATAATGTGAATAATTAATAGGTGGTTGGATAATCATATGTGTTTTATAGGTGGTTAGGTTTAAGACCTTTGGTGATTATATCTTCTCTTGATTTGCCCCTTTGTTGTTTTCGTTGTTGTCTAATTGCCTCTGATATTTTCCTCCATAATAGAGTTTTTCTTACATGGAATTAATAAAGAAGAAAGATAATGCATCACATGAAGCAACCAGAAAAAAAAAATACTAATAAAGTGAAAAAAAATATCTCGAATGAAAATAGTCAGGAATGAGGTTCAAAACTTAGGGAATAAATTTTAGTTTTAGTTTAAATAAAAAAACACTTTAAAAACCTATATCAAGAACAAGCTATCTATCTATATCATATATAATGAGCTTAATATGTTTGTTCATAAATTGCTTTTTTTTTTTTTTTTTTCAACTACCCAATTGATCACAATCATCTCTTATATATTGAATGGCTAAGATAAAGGTTATCACCTATGAGTAAATATTAAAATTACCATTGAAACTTTTGCAATAATTTTCTGTGAGATTATATTTCATATTTTTGGTGAGACATCACCCCAAAAAAAAAAAAAAAGTACGGGAAAGAAGCCCTGAGAGTCAGCTATCCAATAAAGGGACCCGCTAATAGGGTAACATTTGGATACACAGGCCAGACCAGTATAACATTAACATTAAGATAAGTCGGAGAAACAAAAGGTGAAAAATATGCGTAAAAGCCGTCATGATATAAGATTCGAGCCAAAATGCTCAATCTTGCTCATTAGAATTGTCTACGCGCTAGGCAGTGGCATTGTTCCCTGAGACTGATTCCATCTTTTGAACAGGTGGAGCTATAACAACAGCAAGGTTAAGGTCCGGACTGGATGCCGATCTTTCTCGGATCTCCCTGTATTCTTGACAATTAACACACAGATGACAGAATAGATGCGTAACAAAGTCTCCGCATGGCGCTTCCTGCACAATGGAGCAAGAAACATTGCAAAAACCTTGTTATTAGTATCGTATATACGGGCTTTTAGATATATCACCATAGCATGTGGCTCAAAAGTATTTAAAGTTCTAATCAAGAAGGAAAACCAAGTTGCATGTGATTTGATGAAAAAAATGACAAACGAAAAAAAGGAGGTTTTTTGTTACCATTAATACGATGAATTAGAGCTACATGTCGTACCTGCAGATTATACCTCGATCGTAAAGCCCTGCGATAGCCGCAAGCGTAAGAGGCAACGAAGCATGCAGGTAAACCCAACAAGATGCCATCAGTCAATAGGCAGCAGACAGTAGTAACGAGTCCACACAGAATGAAATGGGTCGCACATGAACCGATCAATGTTCCAGAACCCAGAAATTCTGCATTCTTTCCGAAGAGAAAGCAGGGACAAAATAAGCCTATACAACCTGTTGAAGGAAAAAGCCAAACTCCAGTCAGGTGATAGAACCAGACCAAATATTCACGAAATTGACATGGAATATCCAGAACGATGTACGGTCACTAAAAAATATCCAAACATTCTAAATTATGCATCATAGGAAATTTGATACGGTCTTTTACTATTGAGAAAATACTTAACCACTTAGCCTTCCTCACAAGATGGTCTGACTAGTAATAAAGCCGCCACAATTATGAAAGAGTAAATAATACTATGTACATACGAGCAAGACCCATCCTAGAATTCACCTTTTATTCTATTAGGAGTCTACTAAATGTCATTAACTCGAACTAAAGCTGTGAGCTACAGAAACTCTACAACCTAACGAAGCATTATAATGGACTTTGGGCCTTTCTAACAGCACTTTTACAGCTACAACTGCAAAAGAAAATGGAGCCAGTAATATGAAGTAAAGCTTTTCTTTCTCTATACTCAAGAGGCACCTTCATAATATTTCCTTCTGATAAATCAAGGACACAGGGCAGAGAGTAGCATACAGCTCTGCGGATCATCACAGCATGCACAGATTCCAGATGACCAATGTGATGGGCCCTCACAAACATCGTGATGAATGGGAGTATCTTTATTATGCGGTACGTCTGTTTCAATATCAGATTGTCCCAAGGGAATATAATGGGGTGGCTCATAACTTCCTTGGCTTTTCATCCTTCTCGATATGAAGTTTAACTGGACCTGCTAATTATTTTCCAAATGTCCTAGCTTGTTTCTGTGTTAGCAAAGAGGACGAAAAGTAAGCGATGAGCTAAGAGACAACGCTGTAAGCTCTGAATACAAACTAATATCACCTTACAAGTAGTATGTTTTCTAATCCAATTAAAAGTAAAGGACAAAGTACAAGGAGGAAAAAGCAAAAATCTTTTGCAGATTTGGAGGGCGACGTGAAATTAGTCACACAGAAAGATGAGAACATGGTCTAAGCAAAACTCACAAACATATATTCCATACACAAACAAGTCAAAGAGAAGGATGAAAACAGGCTAGATATGTATTAGTCCTGAAATCTGTTCAAATGATAAACAACGAGATACAAACCTTAATTGGACTTAAGAATCAAAAGACATCAAACAAATCTCTATTTGCACATGTTTTTTGTTTGCTGCTTAAACACTTATAACTTTCTTCGACTTCAACCCTACATGACGTGTTTGGTTCTATTCGAGGGTTTTCACTTCATCTATTTCCTTGCCTTTTCACTTCACTCTTTGCAGTTAGTCTCATGGCATCGTTTCACATTATTGCCCTTTTACCAAACGTCGCCGTTTTGTATAAGTCTAAAAACCACTCCCACAATGTGCAACTAAATTACTTACATCAATGCTTCTTCTTTTGCGAACTTTCCCTAGAAATTATTTGGATTTAGTATGATTCCCTTTTCCAAAATAGTTGGTGTTAGTTTCAGAAAGGCTTTCTCCACCAGTCACTTTTGTCCCACTATTTATCCATTCATCATTTCATGCCCTTCCTTACTACGTCTTTCATTACCAATTTTAATTTTTAAGGTTGTCATTTTGATAAATATTCCTATGGAGAACCACCCACTGAAGCACAGAGACTCGATAAACGAAAAATTGTGAAAATTTATTAAAAAAAAAAAAGAAACATAACTTTTGAATAACAATAAATAAATAGGCACAAAACGAGTCCGTGCCCTAAGAACAGGAACAAGGAAATGAACCAAACAAGCTAATAACAAAGTTTGAGAACCAAAAAACACGAGAAAAAGAAAAGAAGCAAAAGAAAACCCTTTTGAGCTTTTGAGCTAACTTGAAGTAACAATTTCACTGATTTTGAACCAACCCCTAAATCCAAGAATAAAGATCACACCCAAAATTCTTCAATCTTCTTCAGTTTTCTCAAGAACCAAACAGTTGGTCAGAGAGATTACGCAGCCAATCGAACAATTTACTCCATGAACCAAGATGAGAAGCGAATATCATGATATCAGAAAGAAAACCCACAAACAAAAAAACAAAAAAATTCTTTTCGTTTGAAAGACAAACGATAAAGAATACCCTTTTTGTAGATCAAGAAGAAGAAAGTAGACAGATCAACAAAGAAATCTCGTGCAAACTCACGAGGAGTAAAGATTTGACTTTAAGATTTCTGGAGGATTTTGCATACCTGGGAGCGGGAGCAGAGACTTTAGCGGATTTTAGACATTTCGCTGAGATGAGTTAAACTCCGTTTTCTAAAAGTAACACCCTTTTGTATTCTTTTTTTTGTCGCGTACCACGCATATGTTTAATCAATTTATTAAATAAAAAAATTAATTAAGAGGTATTACAAAAAAATAACAATGGAGAGAACATTGAAGAAACAAAATATATGACTATATTTTAAGGGGTGAGTCTGTGATACAGACCCTTTTATGGTCTCTAGTGTAAAGTCATTTTTTAGACCGTTGAGATTTAATCGAACGGTTGAAACATTAATGGTCTACCATACTTATCATATACCTTACCTCACATAATCCTTCCCACTTAAAGTCTTTTCCGACGCCGGCGACCCACCCTCGACACCGGCCACCTCCTACCCCCCAGCCCCGGCCGACCGACCAGCAACTGGTGATTTTCTCTCTCTTCCCATTTCTCTCTCTTATCCTCTCTCACGTGGCGACCCACCTGCGGCCCCCCACCACCGGCCCCAGCCCCGACCAACCGTCCCCCGGCGACCCTCATTCTCTCTCTTCCCCTTTCTCTCTTCTCCCCTCTCTCTCTTCTCCTTTCTCTCTCCTTTTCTCTCTCCCGTCGCCCCCCACCCCCACCCCCCGGTCCCCCGGTGCGCCACCTACCCTAGGCCCCCCTCCCCAGGCACTCACCCCGACGACCCCCCTAGCCCCATCTCTCTCTTCTCTCTCTCTTCCCAGCCCTCGGCCCCCCACCCCCGGCCGCCTGGCACCCCCATCCCACCCCACCCGCGAAGAGAGAGAGGGTGGGGCGGGATGTGGGGGCACCGGCCAGGGGTGGGGAGGCCGAGGGCCGAGAAGAGAGAGGGAAGGGAAGAGAGAGAGAGAAGAGAGGAAAAGAGAGAGAAAGAGGGGCTGGGGGGCGTCGTTGTGGGGGTGCCAGGGGGTGGGGGTGGTGGGAGGCTGGGGGAGGGGGGCCTGGGGTGGGAGGAAGAGAGAGAGAAAGGGGAAGAGAGAGAGAAGAGAAGAGATAGAAAGGGGAAGAGAGAGAGGGGGTGGTCGCCGGCGGCGGCCGGCCGGGGCTGGGGCCGGAGGTGGGTCACCGCGAGAGAGAGGAGAAGAGAGAGAAAAGGGAAGAGAGGGGAAGATAGAGAAAAGGGAAGAGAGAGAAAGGGAAGAGATAGAGGGGGGGTCGCCGGAGGGCGGCCGGCTGGGGCTGGGGAGTTCCCAAAGAAATTTCGTTTTCCAGCAGTAACAAGAAAGAACCCTAATTCCTGGAGATTTTTTTTTTTTTTTTGACAACTTTTTTTTTTTTTTTTTTTGTAAACGAATTTGATTCTGGAAATCTAGATTCACGATCAATAGAAAATAAACATGAAATAAAGGATAGAATAAGCAAAACCTAATTATAACCCTAGGTTCTGATACCAAATGACACGAACCACGCCAATAAACTGACGTGACCCTAACTCAGTTGGTCTTCAAGATCGAAATCCTAAACGGCTTTGAATGGAACCGCGACCCGATGCCTGACAAGAAGCACGAACCTTGGTATGTGAGGACGCCACAATCAGTTATGGAATGACTGATTGATAAGTCGTATGAACGCCACGGATTTCTCCGATAAGTTCAAAAAGTTGGTTTAAGAACCAAAGAGAATTGAAACTCAAAGTTTTTTGTCAAAACTGATCTGCCTTCATAAGAATCCGTACAGTACATATAGTGGTTTCCCTTTGAGGAATTTTAGTCCTTAATTGCCCAAGGAATTTTGGGAATTCACTGAGCCAAAAAAGGAAAAAACTATTCTGAAGCAATAAAGATAAAACAAATAAGGTAAGTTTCCTAAATGGCTGAAAGCCTTACAATATTTTAAAATAAAAGAAACAAAATAATAAATCAGTCCCTAACAGCTGTCTTGCCACCTGTTGTTGCATCAAAACGGGAAAGTTCTCAAAACGGAATAAAAAGTGACAGCTTGTGATCTTGTAAACGTGATTACTCGGTCTCTTCTATTACTTGAATCACGCATTTGTTAGGTTGGTCATCACTTGTAATTCCCTCAATAGGCCTCCACGCAATAGCTTGAGACCAAGTTGCTCGTACCAGCCCCATAAGTGCGTATTTGAATTTCTTCACGCAAGCCCTCGTAACCAGACCAGTGGGAACTAGAATAGGATCTGAATACGTCTCATCCCATGTGCTCTTACCTGTGACAACGTTCTCATCACCCGTGGTGGGGGGTGCCAAAGGTTGGTCGCCACGGGAGAGAGGGGAAGAGAGAGAAAATCGCCGGCGGCGGGCCGGGGCTGGGGGGCCGGAGGTGGGTCGCCGGTGTCAGGGGTGGGTCACCGACGTCCGTCGTCGGCGGCGGGAAGATCACCGGCGACTGAGAAGATTTTGGGTGGGAAGGATTATGTAAGGTAAGGTGTATAATAAAATGGTACACCATCAATATTTCAATCGTTCAATAAAATCTCAACGGCCTAAAAAAAGACTCTACCATACCACAGACTCACCCTATTTGAAGAACAATTTTATGTTAAAAGAATAAAATTTTTAAAAAATATTTAAAAAGTAATAAATTATAGATAAGTTAGTAGATCGCATAAAAAATTAGCTTTATGATGTTATCAAAAAATAATAATTAAGAATATCATAAAAAAGAAAAAGTTTGAATAAGGATATATGTAATATGAATTATTTTAGTAGAGATAAAAGAAGAATAAAAAATAAAATTAAATAATAATGAAATAAAGCAAACAAAAAAGAGACTGACATGTCGGATGTAAGTGAAGAATAATATCATTTTGAACGAGTAAAAGAAAATTTTTAAAACAATATGAAATAAAGCCAAATTTAAAAAGAAAAAAAGTTATAAAAAAAAAAGTGGGAGTGACACGTAATAAAAGATGTAGTCATGAATTTGTTTTTTTTAAAGACAAATATCATGGAAAAAAAAGTATTTGAGAATTGAGATTCATAAAACAAAAATTAACTATCATATATTTGAAATAATTTTTTACATAGGGAATTTCGTGAATAGGATAAATAAAAAGAAAATAATTAGGAAAAATAAAAAAGAAGGAAAGAAAAAAGGGAAATGAAAGAAAGCCAAGTAAAACAAAAACCGAAAACAAAAACAAAGAAAAACAAAAATTGAAAGGAAAAAGAAAAAAAAAGAGGGAGTAACACATGACGAAAAAATGGAGTAGTTTTTGACACTTTTATATATGTTATTAAGATTAAGATTAAGATGGTTGTTTGTGTAGGAAACATGGGTAATTTACATAGCAGAATTTTAAAAAAAAAATTCTTAAAATCGTACTAACTCATATTATCATATATAATAAATTATTCTATAATCTACGTGCCTTGAGAGAAGACAATAGGAATGCCAGAGGATGTGATCAAAGAGAGTTTCAAGCAACTAGCCTTCGTTACTATTCTCCAATTCCCAAATGGTAGAGTGTGTGGACACTTAGTCTCTCGATCGGTATTCATGTGCGGTTTTTTATTTTCAACTACCCAGAAATCTTGCAGCTTATTATTACTATAATGAGATAATAACTGTTGGGGTTAGACTTCGTCTTCCCTTTAAAACGTTAGCTTTAACAGTTTGCCTAACGAACGGCGAACTCCCGATTACATTTTGGACTCGTAGTTGGGCCAGCCCCAATTCACTGATCCGCTCGATCCTCGAACGTCGATCGATCTCACGAATGGGCCAGACCCATATAACGATTCCAAGTCATTCTGATATTTACGAACGGTTACAATCGAGCATCGAACGTTCGTGTCAAATATGATTCTTAGCTGATGGAATCTCAAATAAGCCACGAACGATGGATTACGAGGACAAAGCCTTATTTCCTTCTTACCGTTCGTCGATCGTTTATAATACAAATCATAAGGAGCATCTCCTATTACAATCGAACCTACAATGGATAATGATGTGTCATGTCTGTATGAAAACTGACAAATACATGATTACCAATGGCTGTATATCAGTAACCACAGAGGCCCATTATCTGTGACTCACACGAGTAACCGCTGGGCTCACTATCTGCGATTCATATGGGTAACTGCCAAGTCCACGTTATGACACGTGTCCCACGAATAATAAGCAATAACCGTTTGCCATCAGTTATGGGTTCAGGCCCACCGATCTTCCTCTATAAATAGAGGAAGACCCTCCTTGCCGAGGGATCTTTTTCTTTCTGGGAAACGAAAAAGGCATCCTTTTTCCAGAAGAATATTTTTCTCCCATCGAAATCTACAGTTCTCCTTATACCCAAAAGTGTTCATATACAGAGAAGTATCATTCACAGAGGACGTAGCACTTGTTGGGCGAACCTCTCTAAATTGTGGTGTCATTAATTCTATGCTGATTTCATTTATTTCATTATCATCATATCGGGTTGTTTTTATGAATTTCATTACAATTTCCAGGGGCCCAATACATTTTGATTTATCGATATTGACTAACTCCGGTTAAAATTTGACAGTAGATATCCAGCATCTACAGTTTGGCGCCCACCGTGGGGCCCTTGGGCATTCTACACTCGGAATTCATAAAGCAACGATGGCTGAACAACAAGATCATCAAGAGGAATTCTCTCAGGAAAGTCCCTTTCGGCCACAAGAGGCTTCTACATCGGAGGCCAATTCCCAGATCGCAAACCTGACGCAATTAGTGGAAGATCTCTCCAAAAAGTACAGCGCTCAACAGAGCCAAATGTAGAATATCACCGCTGAGAACCAGATTCTCAGAAACCAGTTAACCACCATCAATGCTCAGGTCGCTTACTCTTACTATAACCCATATGTCGGGTACTCTTCCGGTGCGAGCGCTGGGGGCTGGCAGCAGGCGACACAGTACAATCCTCAACAAACGAGGAACATACCATACAGCCCCGTAGCCCGAATGCAGCCGCTGCATACACCCGGATACCCGACTTCGGGAAATGAAGGACGAACTCAACAACAGCAGCAACGACAACCACTGCAACGAACAGTCCATGGTCCTGATGCAAGGAGAAACACCGGTCAAGTTCGACGTTCGACGCCCGACGTTCAACAATCGCCTGAAGGACCCGTTCCACAAGGGACAACGAACGTCGAGGATATGATGAGGAGTTTCATGTCCGAAGAGATGAGAGCGTTGGAGGCCCAGATGGAGCAACGCTTCTCCTCCCAGATTCACCGTGCCACCACATCCACTCCGGGGTTCGAGGATCTAGCTCGTGGTGTCAGAGAAACGCCTCTAACGAAGCGAATCACAGACACCATTACTCCAAAATTCGGAAGCATCTCCTTCCCGAAGTTCGACGGAATGTCAGACCCTCACGACCATCTGTTACAGTATAAACATGTTGTTCAGTCAACGAACATTCCCACTGGAATGCTCGATGACATGATGTGTAAGCTGTTCGCGCAAAGCTTGAAAGGAGCGGCTTTAAGATGGTTTTGTAATCTACCCCCCGAGTCGATCGATTCATTCGACGAGCTATCACTGGAATTCATGCGTAGCTACTCAGTCCACATTCAGTCGGGAAAGACGACTAAGGACCTATGGGGTGTGATACAAGGTCCGCATGAGTCGCTTCGCGCTTACATTAAACGCTTCAGTAAAGCGATATCAGAGATATCTGGGCTCGACGATGGAACGGCCAGGGAAGCGTTGAAAAAGGGTTTGAGACACAAATTCTTATTCAAAAATGAGATCTGCACTCGATACCCTCCAACAATTCAGGATGCCCTTCATAGAGCAAAAGGATTCATTGAATTGGAGGAGGAAAATGAGCGCGTGGACCGAGACTTAGTGAGAACGAGGGAGGAGGTAGCCAGAGTCCGCAACGACCAAGAGAAGGCCTTCCGACGTGATCGATCACGACCAGCTACAAGGGTAGACCGTCGCGAAGGACGAACAGCGAGGCGCGAACAAAAGCGACCAATCTCCCCGCCGAAGTATGCCCTCGGTATAAGCCCTTCTGAACTAATAGCTCACCTAAGGCGCCAGGACTTTGTAACATGGCCAAAAAAGCTGCCAGAAAACCCTGCAAGGGACACCACAAAGTACTGCGAGTTTCACAAAGAACATGGTCACCAAACCATTGATTGTCGAGCGCTAAGGGCTGAAGTCGCAGAACTTCTGAAGAAGGGACATCTTCGGGAGTTTTTGACAGAGAAGGGAAGAGAAACATATGGGCTTGGTAGCGAAGCCAAGGAACGAAGGATCGTGCAGCAAATCGAAGACACACCTTCGCCTCCACCAGTCCGGAAAACGATTAACGTTATTTGCGGAGGCTCAGACTCTAGCAGCGAAACTACAAGCCCTAGCCGGTCTAATGATGATGCATTGTTGTTGCGATACCAGAACGGTGACAAACAGGTTGGAACGCTTGGTCAACCTTCGGGGAAGTTTGACTTCTTAGTTACATATTCTCCCCCTCCAAGGATAGACCAGCCAATCGAACCAACAGGATGGGATGAACAGACAGATGACTATCCAAGAGGATCATCTCCACCAGCCCAGAAGACGATCAGCGTGATCTGCGGAGGCTCACTCTATAGCGGCGAAACAATAATGGCTATCAAGTCCTACCGAAGAAAAACTTTGCAGCCGATTCCGTCAGTTCTTCCCGAAGACCCCATCTAACACTCCATTAGCTTCTATAGCAGCGAGGCTACTTGTCTAAGCCGACCTCATGATGATGCGTTGGTTTTAACGTTGAATGTATCAAATTGTGAGGTTGGACGAATTCTTGTTGACAACGGTAGTTCGGCAGATGTTCTTTTCCTGTCAACATTAAAGGAAATGGATCTGTCCGAATCGGACGTTGAACGTTCGACGACCATTTTGACAGGATTTAATGGAGAATCGACCGCCGCTATTGGAAAGATCAAGCTTCCCGTTTTTGCAGCAGGAGAGAATAAGCTGACCAATTTTTTGGTTCTGGACTGTCCTTCAGCCTACAATATCATTCTTGGTAGGCCATGGATTCATGCCATGAAGGCAGTCCCATCCACGTATCACCAACGTATAAGGTTCCCAACTAAAAGAGGAGTGAGGGAAGTGAAAGGTAATCAGGAGACAGCTCGAACCTGTTACCTTCATTCCCTAAAAATGAAGAAAAGTGACCGGTTATAGCAGCTAGAGGAGGAAAAGAGATCGAACAATCAATGTAAACCCGACATGGAGCAACTCGATGAAATCCAGATCGACCCGAAACATCCCGATCATACTGTTAATATTGGTTCGTTACTCGATCAAACGATACGTACCGAGCTCATAAGTTTTCTTCTAAACAACCAAGACTGTTTTGCATGGTCACACAACGATATGCCAGGTATCGACCCTGACGTTACAACACATCGTTTGAACGTCGATCGGAATCATAAACCTGTCAAACAAAAAAGAAGAAAACTCGGTATCGAACGCAACCAAATTATCAACGAAGAGGTACGGAAGTTGATTGAGGCTGGATTTATCAAAGAGGTTTAGTATCCAGATTGGCTGGCGAACGTTGTAATCGTGAAGAAGAAAAACGGCAAATGGAGAGTCTGTATCGATTTTACATATTTGAACAAAGCATGTCCGAAGGATAGTTTCCCCTTGCCTCATATTGATCGACTGGTCGATGCTACAGCGGGCCACGAATTACTCTCGTTCATGGACGCTTTCTCAGGATATAACCAAATCCTTATGCATCCCGACGATCAAGAAAAAACAGCATTCATTATGGAAAGGGGGATCTATTGTTATAAAGTTATGCCGTTCGGATTGAAGAACGCTAGTGCAACATACCAGAGACTTGTCAACGCAATGTTCGCTGATCAACTGGGTCGAACGATGGAGGTCTACATTGATGACATGTTGGTAAAGTCACTGAAAGCAGCTGATCATATCGGACATTTGTCCGAGTGCTTTTCAGTACTTCGTCAGCATAACATGCGACTGAATCCATCGAAGTGCTCTTTCGGAGTTTCATCCGGAAAATTCTTGGGCTACATTGTCACGCGACGAGGAATCGAAGCCAATCCTGACCAGATAAGGGCGATAATTGACATGCCATCTCCCAAAAACAAAAGGGAGATTCAGAAGTTGACTGGTAGGATCGCTGCTCTGAACAGATTTATCTCACGCTCGACTGACAAGTGCCATCCCTTTTTCAAGCTGCTAAAAGGGAACAAGAAATTCGAGTGGAACGAGCAATGCCAAAAAGCGTTCGATGAACTTAAAAGATATCTATCAAGTCCTCCAATTCTAGCGAAGCCTTTAACTGGTGAAAGTTTATTTTTATACCTAGCTGTAACAGAAGATTCTGTAAGTACCGTTCTAGTGCGAGACTCGAACGGTGAACAACCAGTCTACTACATCAGCAAGTCATTACTTGATGCAGAAACGAGATACCCGGTGGTCGAAAAATTGGCTTTAGCTCTCATCACAGCAGCTAGAAAGTTGAGGCCGTATTTTCAATCACATTCAATAGTCGTAATGTCAACTTACCCACTACGAGCTATACTTCATAGTCCGAATTTATCTGGACGATTAACAAAGTGGGCGGTTGAGTTGAGTGAATTCGACGTTGAATACAGGGTTCGAACCAGCCTGAAATCTCAAGTATTTGCTGATTTTGTAGCTGAGCTCACTCCAATTCCTTCCACACCAAGAAACGAAGGAGAATGCTCATGGACGCTCATGGTGGACGGAGCATCAAATATGAAGGGATCTAGAGTGGGAGTAATTTGCAAGACCCCCAATGGCGAAATAATCGAGCAATCATTTCGCCTAGGGTTTAACGCCTCAAACAATGAAGCAGAATACGAAGCCTTGATTGCGGGATTACGCTTGGCAAAGGCACTGGGGGCTCGACACTTGAATATTCAAAGTGACTCACAACTCATTGTGAATCAAGTACTCGGAGAATACACAGCCAATGACACAAGGATGGAAGCATACTTGAATGTTGTTCGTTCGCTTGTTCAGCATTTTGAGGATTACAAGATCCAACAAGTTCCAAGGAATTCAAACGCACAAGCGGACGCCTTGGCTGCTTTTGGTTCGATGTCCGAGTCATATATGCGTCGAAGCATCCCAGTTGGATTTATCGAAAAACCCAGCATTCAAATCGAAGCCGCAATTACTTCAGACGAAGTAAAAGAAGACTGGCGAACGCCCATTGTAGCTTACTTGAAGGAGGGACTATTACCAGATGACAAGCAAGAGGCACGAAAGATCAGAACTAAAGCTGCAAGATTTTCACTGATCGATGACGTCCTCTTTCGTCGCTCGTTTAGCGGTCCCTATGTTCGATGTGTCGACGACAAGGAAGCTGTTTATGTGTTGAAAGAAATCCATGAAGGCGAATGCGGGAACCATTCTGGGGGACGATC
Organism: Ficus hispida; assembly: GCA_025413025.1. NCBI lineage: Eukaryota > Viridiplantae > Streptophyta > Magnoliopsida > Rosales > Moraceae > Ficus > Ficus hispida. The sequence continues at coordinate 3,914,696 of CM046373.1, read as the reverse complement.
TCTATGTAACAAAGTTAAACGTCAAGGCTACTACTGGCCAACCATGCTCCAAGACAGCGAAGACTTTGTCAAACGGTGTGATAAATGCCAAAGGCATTCCCCAGTTTTCCACCAGCCATCCCAACGGCTTTCGAGCATTGCATCACCATATCCGTTCATGAAATATTCAATGGATATAGTGGGTCCATTGCCAAGGGCGAGCGGTCAACGCAAATTTCTACTCGTACTCACTGACTACTTCACAAAGTGGGTTGAGGCAGAAGCATTCGCGGAAGTTAAAGATTCGGACGTCGAAGGCTTCATTTGGAAAAACATCATTTGCAGATTCGGCTTGCCACAAGAAATTGTCACCGACAATGGATCCCAATTTATATCGGGCAACTTCAGAAAATTCTGCCAAGCATGGAAGATCGAGCTCAGCTTTTCGACCCCGAGGTATCCCCAAGGGAACGGACAAGCTGAAGCTACCAACAAGACCATCGTTCAGAATTTGAAGAAGAAGCTCGAAGCTCGAAAGGGTCGATGGGCAGACGAACTCCATGGAGTACTTTGGGCATACAGAACAACCCCTCGAAGAGCGAACGGTGAATCTCCATTCTCACTAACCTTCGGTGCCGAAGCTGTTGTCCCAGCCGAAATCGGTGTGCCTATGCTCCGGCGTGAACTGGCTTTGGAATATGAAAGTCAAAATGAAGAAATGCTCAATGACAGTCTGGACGTTCTTGACGAAAAACGAGATCGAGCCTTGATTCGCATGGCAAACTACCAGCAATCAGTGGCGAAGTACTACAATTCGAAAGTTCGACCTAGAACTTTTAAAGAAGGAGATCTTGTACTTCGAAAGGTATTCCAGAACACTGCCGAGCCGAACGCAGGAAAGTTGGGAGCAAATTGGGAAGGTCCTTACAGAATCTCGAAGGTTATTCGACCAGGTGTCTACCGTTTGGAAACAAGCGATGGAGTAGAGGTTCTCCGCAGTTGGAACGCTCATCATCTACAAAAATATTACTTGTAATTTTTGTATCTTTCATACAAGACTTCTAAGCTTTATTTTTATTCTTGTAAGGGCTAGATCCATTACGGCGAGCGTTCGTCGCTATATCAAATCCGTAGGTCTATGCCTTAAAACTTCGTTGCTCTTACACATTGTACGAGCTGCCCCTGAACTACGTTCGACTTGATCCCTAAACATTGGGTACGTAGGCAGCTCGTATACGCTTGTACTAGTTCAGTCGTAAAATTTCAAACTTTAATCGTATTAGAACTACGAATGGCTTGATCCCTAAACATTGGGTACGTAGGCAGCTCGTCACATTTGAACGAGTCCAGCTATATTACATTATTAAAATCATGTGAAGCGTTATATGGCTTCGCTGCATAACCAACGATCCTGATTCTCAGGGAACTTTTGATCAAACGACTGGGGTAACATAACCATTCGAATTCCCACTCAAATGATCGTACGTCACATCGTGGCACGTCCGGAAATTTCGCGCACGCCAGCTCAGACCTGCGCCATAACGGTACGAATCCCAATGCCGTTACAAAATACCCAGTCAATACACGCCACGTGTATAGAGATTTCATGTCTCACAGGTCTCGAGATTTCCCATTATTTTGTCAGTCCGTTCTGATCTTCCTGATCTGATGTAACAACGACTGATGCAATTTTAATCGAGTATGATCAAACACTCTATCGAGGATCCATCGCTCGATAGACTGGGGGGCTATCTGTTGGGGTTAGACTTCGTCTTCCCTTTAAAACGTTAGCTTTAACAGTTTGCCTAACGAACGGCGAACTCCCGATTACATTTTGGACTCGTAGTTGGGCCAGCCCCAATTCACTGATCCGCTCGATCCTCGAACGTCGATCGATCTCACGAATGGGCCAGACCCATATAACGATTCCAAGTCATTTTGATATTTACGAACGGTTACAATCGAGCATCGAACGTTCGTGTCAAATATGATTCTTAGCTGATGGAATCTCAAATAAGCCACGAACGATGGATTACGAGGACAAAGCCTTATTTCCTTATTACCGTTCGTCGCTCGTTTATAATACAAATCATAAGGAGCATCTCCTATTACAATCGAACCTACAATGGATAATGATGTGTCATGTCTGTATGAAAACTGACAAATACATGATTACCAATGGCTGTATATCAGTAACCGCAGAGGCCCATTATCTGTGACTCACACGAGTAACCGCTGGGCCCACTATCTGCGATTCATATGGGTAACTGCCAAGTCCACGTCATGACACGTGTCCCACGAATAATAAGCAATAACCGTTTGCCATCAGTTATGGGTTCAGGCCCACCGATCTTCCTCTATAAATAGAGGAAGACCCTCCTTGCCGAGGGATCTTTTTGGGGAATCTTTTTCTTTCTGGGAAACGAAAAAGGCATCCTTTTTCCAGAAGAATATTTTTCTCCCATCGAAATCTACAGTTCTCCTTATACCCAAAAGTGTTCATATACAGAGAAGCATCATTCACAGAGGACGTAGCACTTGTTGGGCGAACCTCTCTAAATTGTGGTGTCATTAATTCTATGCTGATTTCATTTATTTCATTATCATCATATCGGGTTGTTTTTATGAATTTCATTACAATTTCCAGGGGCCCAATACATTTTGATTTATCGATATTGACTAACTCCGGTTAAAATTTGACAGTAGATATCCAGCATCTACAATAACAATAAGCTCGTTCACCTTAAAGCCTATTGTCTAAAAAAAATATGAGCCCCTAGGGTCTTATTTATAGTGAATGGACTGGGTGAAATTTGAATTCAAATAGGATAAGAGATTCAAATTTAATTCAAATTTTTATCTCTAATTATTTATAATTTTATCTCAATGGATAATGTTCCACAATTCCAATTTAAATTCAAAATAAAATCATGACAACTTTATTTGAATAAAATAATAATGGAATAATTTTCCAAATAAAATCAATAAGGAGAAAATATTTTCATTCCCTTATCCTAATAAAAAACGCTTACACTAGATAGATTACGATAAGATTTTGTTTCATTTTCAAATCCAAATAGAATAATTAGCATATTTAATTTAAAATATTTATTTGAATTAAGATTATCTAGATATTTAAATTAATTATCCAAATAATTAATTTATTAATGTCTCTTATTTAAATTAATATCATATTTATCATAAAAGATGAATATAATTAATTCAAATTTTAAATATTATCTTCAAATAAATATTATGCAAAATAAATATTTATCCAATTAATTAAATAAAATAAAATTCTCATTATATCCTTAGCAAAAAAAACGCATACACATTGTGGAAGGTGTTCCGGATTCTTATCTTAACTAAGTCCAAGAATTAAAATCATAATGAGTATCCCAATTTATTACCATCCATTAAAGAATTATATTGAGTTAGTAAATGGACCAATTGAACAAATATAATATAGGCTCAAATGATCTATATAATTAATTATTCTATACTAAATAAATAAATTACACAATTATTAGTTTTAGAGTCACACCACTATAAACCTGAAACTGCACTCTCAATTATATATCGTATTACGGAAGCCAGTATATAGCCGCAGTCCAACAACCTTGTCATATATGCAATACCCTCATATAATATCTATGATCAATTTAAAGTCGAAATCCGTTGAATCTTTTGATCATACTATCTTAAATATCAATTATATATCCAATAGGAAAATGATTATTCATCCAAAGTGAATAATTAGTCATTTGCCTAGCAAATGACCCGAAGTCTCGTCCATTTTCATACCCTGTATAATGTCATTAAGAGCATAACATATACTCTTTATGGGAGTATGATTCCATATCTATAAGGAAAGCTCACGTCGAATATAAGTCATGTACCCAACAAACCGGTCTAATAGCTTACTACTATGAGACTCTTTAGCCTTTGGAACATCCAAGTAAATAAGTTATAAATATGAAGTCATTTACTTTCTTAGGCCTTGTTTGGTGAATAAGTTTAAACTCAAAATTTTTCATCTCAGTTTTTGTCTTTTTCTGAAAAGTCAACAAAAATTATAACTAGTTTTTAAAAAATCAACCAACTCAAACTTAAAAATTTCAACTCAAATTTAAAATTTTCAACTCAAATTTAAAATTTTTAACTCAAACCGTTTCACCAAATGGATCCTTAGGATTAAAGTTATTCCATAATGAACGTCAAAAGTGAATAAATATAATCAAGCGGACTTATTGATTAATTACACTTTAGTCCAATCTAATATATTACTACCACTAGGCAATATATCTATGTCTCTACTTAGGAGTCGGCTCGCTCCAGATGGTTAATATAAAACATCTCCCTAATTAGCTTTAGACAATATAATAGTCTTCATATGAGTTATATGCTCACTCTAACCCCATAGACTATGAACTATAGATTTAGACAACTTACTTTATAACGTTATCTTCTCGCATTCAAAAATCCATTACATGTAACATTCTAATAATTTGAATACCAAGTAGTCAATGAGTAATATTTGTTTATATTTACTTTAACATGTAAATCTAAATGAGGACAGTATAGCAAAGATGTAATGAAAATACCTTAAATATATTATTAATCAGTTCAAAATAAATGAAATATAACCAAAATGTATTTCACTCTTAGAGCATTCCCAACAATCTCTCACTTACTCTAAGCTAGTAATTGTGTCATTCTCACATCTCCATTGTCTCTACATGCTTTTCAAAGCTTTTAGCCACCAAAGTCTTAGTAAAGGAATCAGCAATGTTGTCCTCGGACACGAGCTTACATACATACACTAGTCCATCCTCCACATACTCTCTAATTGTATGGTATTTTCGATATATATGTTGGGTCCTTTCATGGTGCCTCGATTTCTTTATGTTGGCAACAGCCGCGCTGTTATCACAATAAAGTGCGATAGCCTTGTCAACACCCGAAATGGCTTTAAAGTCTTCAAAGAACTTGAAGAGCCAAACCGCATCTTTAGAAGCCTCAGCCATAGCCACATACTCCGCTTTGATCTTAGAGTCAGTAGTGCAAGTAAGAGCACAGATCCTGAAGTCGATTTCCTCGAATCCCTACAAGTTTAGAAGTCTGAATCTGTATATCCTATGGATGTTAAGTCCCCTCCAGAATATACCAGCATATAGTTCATCGTTCTCTTAAAATACTTGAGTATATGCTTCCCGGCTTGCCAATGCTTGGTACCGAGGTTTAATTGATATCGACTCATTATACCCATTGCATAACAAATATCTGGGCGAGTATAAAGCATAGCGTACATGAGTTTACCCACAGCTGATATGTTTTGAGGAATTTGGCTGAAAACAGTGTATATTTCAAATTATCAGTGCATATGCAGGAATTGCCTGTGCATACACTGTTTTGAAATTTCTGTGCAAGATATGTGATTTATTTTCATTTTGAAATCTGTTTAGATTTTGAAAAAGTTTTCTTCACAAAAGTTTTAGATATTGAAAAACCCTACAACTTTCTTGTTTTGCTCAAAACCCAATTATGTATTTAACCTATACTTTTTTGTTGTTGAATCTGCCTGGCCGTGCACGTAGGTCTGGGTGGTCGAGGCACGGGTTTTTATAAAAACGAAGGCCTTTGGAGCCTTATTTTTAAAAATTATCTATGTTGTCCCCTAGCATTTTCAATTTTCTACAACTTTGTAGTTTTGGCTTTCCTCAAATTCGGCCTCTAAAGGCCTCAAAATACCGTTTCTAGATCACTGCTCAGTTTTCACCCGAACTAGCAGTTTTGGTTTCGGTTCGTTCTTACGTAAAATTACGCACACACTACCTCAAACGGTCGCAACCGTGAGCCTACATCAAGCATGCAGCGTATAATCTAACGTTCTCATGATCATTCATTCATTCTCATACATTCAATGAATCATCAAACCCGTTTGGTGATTTTCATCAAACTTAGGTTTTCTAGGGTTTTCTTGAACCCTAAAATCATCATACAAGCATCCATTCTATAAACATACATTCAACATCAGTTCTAAGCCTATGGGGACATATAACAAACTCTTGATGGTCACACACATCAACCACATAATTTCTAGGGCATACAATCCAAATCATACACCAAACCGAAACATAAACATGCTAAAACCTAAATCAAGCACATTCTAAGCAACCCAACTAAAATAAGGACATAAATGGGTGAGCTTAAGCTCTTACAACCAAACTGAAAATAAATAAGAACTTGGCTCAAAACTCAATAAAAAGGCTTAGGAAATAGAGAGAGTTACCTCTAAACCGTGGAGATAATCTCTAGGTTGGAGTCCGAAATTTTTTTTCTAGCTTTCCCTCACTAAAAATCCGACCACACACTCTTGGGTTTGGTTGCTATAGGGTTCGGCTGAGAGAGAGAAAAGGAGAAGAAAAATAGCCAAAGTTTGGGAGAATTTTCTAATAAAATGAGCCAAAAAGTCACCCCCCTCCACCTATTTATAGGTGTAAAATTATTTTCTTTATTGATTTATTTTTATTCTTTAATTTGCACTATAAGCCTCCCCAAAATTGTAACGCCCCGGCCGTCTACGTAGGGCTGACTGCATAAACGTGGGCCGTTACTTTACATACTTAACTTACTTGTTAGTTTCTAATACGTGAACTTTTAGAAAATTACAGAAGAATTTTTCTTTTCTTCGTAACTTAATTAAACTTATCATGTGGGTAAACTCCATCATGCATACCCATTACTTGTTAAGCCGATTAAAAGGTCAAACACAACCTTTTAAACCAGGGTTTTCAAACATCTCATACGTAACATGTTACATACTACTTAATCATACTTGCACTAGTTCATAATTTAAAGAGTTTGCAGAAAATCTGCGTAGTGGTATCTCACACCGCCCTTCACTTGCTACATCGTCTCCATAGCCCACCAAGTAAAGCTGCAGGTATCTTACCTACAGTATGAAATATACTGATGATCTTTCACCCAGCAAGTACAAACATGATCTCACAAAAACATAACAAACATCGTGTAACTTATGCATGAACCAATTATGATCAATTATGTATCTTTTATGATCAATTATGGACTTGAACTTATTATCTTGCTTAACATGTGGGCCCCTTGTGTACGTACCGATTGCGTGCATTCCACAGAAAGTTAAGGTTTGCAAGGTCCCTAACAATTCTGGGAATCGTGAAACATAACCCTTCTACATCAACAGAAGATTGATGTTGATTATACCCTCACACATCAACGGGAGGTTGATAATCATATACATAACCATTCACGCATCAACGGAAGGTCTGAGAATTTTCTTGAACATATATGATCCTCCCGCATCAGCAGAAGGTTGGTACGACACCTTACTTGTCTTAGATTAGTCATAGTCTTGTTACATTTCCAAGACTAAGAATCTTTATATGTGATCTTATTAGTCATTATGCACATGAGATATAAACATGGCATTACCACAAATCATGGTATAACTTGGCATATCTTGACATAACATGGCATATCTTGGCATAACATGACATAACATGGCTTAACATAGCATATCATGACATAATATATAACATATACTTAAACATAGCATACATGAAAACATATCATACTTAAAAATAGCATTTACTATTTTTCATACTGTAGGTGAGGTTTCTCTTGTATGTCTTGATCTCCTTGGCTACCCTTAAAAGTGTTCTTGAACTAAGTGGAAAATAAGGTTTTAGAACCGATGCAAAACTTCAAACTATTTTAACCAAAAACACTTAGGAAAACAACAAAAATCTAAACTTGTTTTTACCTTCTTTGGACTCTAGATGATCAAGAGCTTCTTGAAACTTGTTTTGGGTGAATTTGAAAAAGAAAACGTTTCGTTTTTTTTTTTGGGGGGGGGGGGGGGGGGGGGGGCGCGCAAGGTAGATGGAGTGAAAATGGGCTATTTGTAAAGTGCACCTTGGTGGTTATAAACAAAATTTTATTTTTTTCTTTTTGTGAAGTGACCTTGGTGGCTTTCTCCACTGCAGCACACCACGGCCGGCATGCTATCATCTTTTTCTTCTTCTTCCTTTTTTTTTTTTTTTTTTTTTTTTTTTGTCTTTTTTTTTTTGTCCTTGGACGAGGGCTTCTATCAAGGAACCGTCAGTTGCTTTCCTGCCCGTTATTACGACTTCTACTTTTTTTTTTTTTTTTTTCCCCTTTAAGATAAATAATTACCTACTCCAACTTACCCATCAATTAATTATTGCATTAGGTTTTTCTTTAATCTACACCATCCACTTTAGATTTTTACATAAACGTATTAGTAACTTAAGTCAGTGGGGATTCTTAATTAATGACAGTGTAATTTGAAACTGTTTAGTGAATTTTTTTTTTGTTTTTTGTTTTTGTTTTTTTTGTCAATAGGAGTCCATTCAATGACGATTCGCTCGAAATTATTAAACTGATAATTAATTCTATTTTTACAATTTAGATTTATTTTTCCGGACTTGACATGTTTGTTCGGAACTTTGGAATCATATTTAATATAATCAAATTTCATATAGAAGTTTTATAAATTTCTATATCAATAACGTAACATAAGAATTATTTGAACACTCAAATGACATTTTGTAGCAAGAGATTTCATAGTTCATGGTACTATTTTCATGAACAATTACAAAATAATACAAAATGTATTTCAAATGCAGAAAATTCATAGCTTGATTTTCCTATTAATTAAGAATTTCATGCTGTTAAATTTTCTGGTCATTACGAAGACATTGATAGAGCTAACAATAAGCAAACTCATATGGTGGGGAGAAAAGGACATGCCAAAAAGCAATCCGGTAAAGACATTGCCTTTATTGATTCTAAAAATCTGCAACATTACACATTGTAAAAAACATCATAACACAAGCCCATTATGACAAAAATACCCACAAGCTCAGGATCGCTGGAAGTCAATGGGTTGATCTCCTTGATATCATTACTGCCTAGACAGGGGAGCCGAGCCCCCTCAAGTGCAGATTTCCAGGATGGATCTCGCTTTACCTCGCCCAAGGTCAACCCCTTTACTCGTGAGATCGCTTCTGTGACATGAATGTTCGCCATGGAGCCCTCCCTCCGTCTCTAGGCTGGGAATCCGGACACTAGCTAGAGGCCACTGCTGAATGCCCACCCCCGAGAGGAGGGCACACACAATGAACCTTGGTTCTCACACAAGCATAGAGGAAGAAAGAGACCGGAAGTTGAATTTTAATATGCACAAAACAGATAAAATCAACCCTTATTATTATTATTATTATTATTTGTTTAAGTAAAACACCGCAAATAACCCTTGATTTAGCAAAAATACCTTTTTTTTTTTTTTTTTTTTTAACGTCAAAGAATTTTGAAGTCAATTTTGTAATTCTAGATCACTTTTGGATTATTTACATTTTTTGTGTTTTATATTTTATTTTTATTCAGAAAATATACTATGTATTTTGAACTACAAAACATTTACATATATTTAACGATCAGATTAAGTTCAACACATAAATTGATATTAGTTCTTGATCAACACGTAATTCAGACCTTAAAAGTTCATTTTAAACTTTCACTTTTTTTTTTATCCCAAACAGTTTACTTTCATTGAACATTTTTAAAACTCCACTTATCTCTGACCACTAAAACACCGTCTTCAAACGGTAGTTATTTTACTTTATAAATGAGGAAAATTAGGTTTACTTCTTAATATAAAATTGCCATAAAGAAAGTACCAAATTCATTTTTAGAGAGGGAAAAAATTAAAGCTGTAAAATTAAAGTCCACGAAATATGAGAGCTTGAAAAAACACTTTAAAGGGGTGTTTGGTATAATAATTGGAAACATTATTTCCAAAATATTTTTTTTATCATTTTCTTCTAATTTTATTATTTACTTTTTTTAAATATATTCAAAAAATTTAAATTTTAAAAATATATAATTTTATTATTTTAAATTGAAATATAATAATTTTTTTAATAAATTATATAAAATTTTTTAAAAAATAAAACAAAATACATATTATTAATTTTTTTTCAAAAACCTTTTGATTTTATGTATTTTTTCACTTCAAATGATCTATTTTTATCAAACATCTATTTTTAAAATTCAAATCATGTCCTCTCTTTAAATCACGATATTTGAAACTGACCCCGTACGGCTCTAAGAGTTCTACAACTAGTCTCTGTCGTAGTATTGAAAATCAAGCACAGAGGTAGTATCGTAGCTCTAATTGATCACCGTGAATAGTTAGGGTTCTTGTTCCCGTTCTTGTTCTTGTTCTTCTCATTTTTCTCCGAATTTTCATCGCCTTCGATAATGGCTTCCGCCGAGGATTCTACCGAACTTGAGTCAAAGGTACGATCTTCTTCAAAATCATCTTACTGTGTAGAATCTCCTTTTTTTTTTTCTTCTGTTTTTAATTTCTGGATTTTCAGATCTTGGCAGGTAATCAAGGATTGGATGATAAATACAGTGTTGAAGCAGCGGAGTTTCGAGCCAACGAGGCGTTGGTACGTTGAATTCCTACTCTGAATTTCGTTATTTTCTTTTTGGGATTAACTTTTGCTGGTGGAAGCAATTGAATTGACCTAAGTTTTTCATGTTTTAAACTCTCTTTGCAGCGTTTTCCCATCTCCGAAGCCGCTCCGATATACGAGCATCTCCTCACAGTTTTTCCCACTGCTGTAAGCTTCTTTTTTAACTGCATTTTTCACTGATATGTACGAATTCATATGTAATAATACACAAAGAAACACCATGTAAGTAAGAGTCTTGGTGGGGTAGAATGCCTTGAATTGTTTAGGAGTTGCGGGCACCGACTTGTTTAACATGTTTTGAATACGTAGGAATGCGGTGTTCCCCATATCTCAGTTGCTAACTGGTTAAATTCATGATATGCTTTACCAGCTAAATATTGCTTAAGAAACACCGATTGCTACAACATTTGGTTTGCAAAGCGAACTTGTTTGTCAATCGTAAATCATGGAAGGTTTTCCCTAACAAGATTGCATGATTTGTGGGTCCTTTTCTGTTTTTGGTTACATGTGGAGACTTCTCTTAGCTAGAAAGAGTATGACTGACTGGATTGATGTTCATGAGGAGAATTCTCTTAGCTAGAAAGAGTATGACTGACTGGATTGATGTCCATTTGCTTTGTAAAGTTCAGTAAAACTTGTGGCGGTTCCACATTATTTACTTATTGGGTCCTCAAGTTGAGACTTAATGTGCATTTCCTTAAATGAAATTATTGCTTATAAGAACAAAATATGATAACTATTATTATTCACTTCAGGTATTTGGTAGTGTAGAAATGACTTTAACCTTATAAACCCGTAGCATTTGACTGTCCTGTACAAGTATGGAAACAGTATGAAGCTTGTAATGGTGTCCTAGGTCTTTAACACGCCTGTGGGATAAACTGTGGAGAATATTTCCCCTTATTTCCAGGCAAAATATTGGAAGCAATATGTAGAGGCACACATGGCTGTAAATAATGACGATGCAACAAAACATATATTTAGCAGATGTTTGCTGAATTGTCTTCAAGTTCCACTTTGGTATGTTATTCTCTGGACTTTATACAGTGTTATTGTTTCTCTGGGTAGTAGGTACAAACTTTGCAAAATTTTTGTTTGTCGGATCATTTTATTGATTCTTGCAGAGGCAGTGAGGGAATCTATAAGGTGTAGTAGGTACAAAACATGATTAATTCTTTTCTGATCCATTGAGGAATGGGTTAAGATTTTGCAATGGCTTTATAAGTCTTAATTTGGGGCTGTGATTGATTTTTTGGCTTCTTTATTTTGTTGATTTTTGTTTTGCGTTTTAAGAACTCTTTTCCTCTGTTTGTTGTACTTTTTTTATTTGGATATTATGAAGCTTTCCGTTTCATATTAGAAAAAAGAAATGTAAGAAAAAGGGGAGGCTGGCTCAATGTTATGATTTTGAAAATATAGCGACACAAAGATATGTCTGATAGCAAGAAAAAGTACTTATAGTGGTAAGGTCTGGATACATTTAGTATATATTTATTTTTTTTGTTTAAGGTTTTTTCCATTAGCATGATTCAGAATCCCTTAAGGACTTAGTATGCTACTAGTTCTTTTCCATATCGCTCCTCCTCCCCTTTTCTTTTTCCTTTTGTCTTTGTTTACATGTTTCGTTTTTTGCTTGTATTGTCTTGATAGGCGGTGCTACATCAAATTCATCAGAAACGTCAATGACAAGAAAGGGGTAGAGGGTCAAGAAGAAACTAGAAAGGCATTTGATTTTATGCTCAGCTATGTTGGTATACTTGCCATTGAAGCCTTTTGGATATTATTGGTGTTCATCCTGTTATGCTTCCCTTATAATTCGTTTTTGTTTACAATTTTGTTGAAATAAACTTTCCTTTGTATTCGAATTTTTATCAATGACACAAAGTTTTCTTATCAAAAACAAAATGAACTAGCATTGCCTGTTTGGTCTTACATTGTCCATTGAAATCGATACTGTTGTTTCAATTGTTAAATTAAATTGGTCCTTTTTCCATTGAAGCTTTCTTTCCATTTTTTGTTGGTACATGTTCCGGCTTTAGGCTTGGTTAGGAAACCCTCCCCTTCCCTTGTTTTGTGGAGTCCTGATATCAAGCTGAGGAATGTTTTTCCCTTCATTGATTTCTTGAAACAATTTTTGTAATAAATAGATTCTGAGTGCTAAACCCATTATACTTACGATCGCATAGATATCTGATCGCTTAGAACCTGTAAGCAAAGAAAAATAGGTGTATTAGGGAAGAGATTGATGTGGAGAGATGAACTTATACTACTAGAGCGCAGATGTGAGGATATATAGAGTGGATACTATAACTTGATCATTCTTCAATGGCTGCGTAAATCTCAAGGTGAACCCAAATGAAAGCATTACCAGAACTGACCAAAACAACTGAGCTCTTGTAATTACCTAGACCATGTTGGCATTTTTTCTATTCTTGATTATTTTTTTAAGAAATATCTCTTGAATGATAATGTATGACTCTTGGTACTCACGGGTGATACCGGGTTGATATATGCTAACCTTCAAAAGTTACTTAAGGCTAATCACTAATGGCCCTGTTGCATTTACAAATTAACAGGCTTCTTCATGGTGAGACTTTCTAGATGGAAATTCCTTGTGTGGGATTTAAAATATTTAGATGTAGGTCTCGATGTTAAGGTCTACAGACATACAAAGACTACAAAAAAAATTCAAATTCTAACTAAATATGCCACAAGGTTAAATCTTTTGTACCAATGAATTCAAAGAGCAACCCAAGATTTCACTCTATCCCAAATAACATCGCAATTTTCCTCGCATTCGTCAAATGTCCTCCTATTTCGTTCCAACCAAATACCCTAGAAAATTGCTAAAACCGTGGTGTCTCCCGAGAATTTACTTTTGGTGTCAAAGCCAAAAGGTAAAGAGGTCGCTTACAGCTCCTTGCAATGAAAAGGAATGAAATCTTGTTTTTAGTTTGAGATTTGTTTTCACTTTTATTTTGCTGTTGTTTCTTTTGTGGCTCTCGCCTTGTCCTCCTTTTTATAACCTTTTGACGTTAATAAAAGTTACTGTTTCTTCAAAAGCAAAAAGGCAAAAAAAAAAAAAAAAGATGTAGGCACTTACTTTATTTTTGTTATTAAGCATACATTTTGTTCGTGTACGCATGTTGGTGAACATTATTTGTCTGGTAGATGGATTTAACCATGCTACAAAATGATCTGATGGAGTTCCATCCCACTGAATTTTTACTACCAGGAGCAGACATAGCATCTGGACCTGTGTGGATGGAGTATATCGCTTTCTTAAAGCAATTGCCGGTTTGGTCTTCATTCTCTGTGCTTTCTGATTTTCATAGTGGATTCTCAAGGTTGACTAGGATAAATCTGTAGCTCATGTTAACCAGTTTTATGTTATTCATATTGAGACGGGTGCAGGCATCAAATGCACAGGAAGAGTCATTGAGGATGATTGCAGTACGAAAAGCATATCAAAAAGCCATTGTTAATCCTACGCATCACATTGAGCAACTTTGGAAGGATTATGAAAATTTTGAAAATTCTGTCAGCCGTCAATTGGTAACTCTTTGATTGCCATTGCATGTATGATTTGATCCAATTGTGCTATTAAATGAATGAGTTTGTTCCTCTCTGTGCATGTAGTCCATAATTTTATTTTTAGATAGAAATCTGATGATACCGTATTATGCAGGCAAAAGGGCTTATATCAGAATATCAGCCCAAATTTAACAGTGCTAGGGCTGTCTACAGAGAACGCAAGAAATATGTGGATGAAATTGACTGGAACATGCTTGCCATGCCACCAACTGGCTCTTACAAGGCAACTATCTTCTTTTCTGTTAGGGCATTTGTTGTTTATCTTCATTTCTACTATCCAAACGAGCAGAACCATGGATATTTTTAATGTGCCAATTTCCACTTTGTATGCATTTGATTTGGAAAATAAGAGTTTGTTTTTTTTTGTTTTTGTTTTTTTGGAACTTTCCTTTTTTAAGAGAACCTAATGAGAGGGAATTGGGTTAGGTTCTGGAGTTATTGGGTTGTTTAGATGGGGTAAGGTTGAGTGAGAGTATCTCAGATAGATGGTTGTGGGAATTGGTGGGTCGAGGGTAATTCTCCTCTAAATCGTTTTTCAAATTCAGCAAAGGCGGAAGCCTTGTCCTCACCTTTCTCTCGGATGATGTGTTCTTTTTAGGAGGGCTGGTGAGATGTGGGACCATCTTTTTCTTCATTGTCCTTTCTCCCTGAGTATTTAATATCGAATGTTGGGGGAGTTTTGGATTGTTTGGGTTGTCCCAAGCAGAACTGTGGATCGTTTTGATGGTGATTTATATGTCGGAGGGAGTAAAAAGTGTAGGGGGCTTTGGAACGTAGCTGCACTCGCCAACACTTGGGCTTTGTGGCTTGAGAGAGATAATCGGATTTTTGAGGATGTTGAGGGAGTTAGTAACTTTGGGAAAGAATTAAGTACTGGGTAGCTTTATGAATTTCTCAAGCTAAAGGCTTTGCTGAGTTTTCATTCTGACTTGTTGAGGGACTGGGATTTGATTGTTTAATGGTAGGAGACTATGGTTTTTGTATACTTAGCTCCTGGGGTTTTCTGTTTTCTGTTTATGTTTTAGGTGGACTCCTTGTCCCCTGTTGTACACTCTTTAACTCGTTATAAAAAAAAAAAAAAAAACACCAATCCAAACATGCAACTTGCATCAAAGTTGATAAGTAAGTTGATGAACTTAATCGACCAATGCCAATAGCAGCATAGATTTCTGCTCATTCCATGATAATTACTGGATTTGGTGATCCACTTGGTTAAAGTGCTATGCTCTTGACATTTAGCAATGAAGTTTCAGAATGAAACCATCCAGGCTGTAAATATAGGCCAACATGGGTGTATAGGCATGTTTACCCTTTTTCCTCTTTTACATTTTTCAAACAAGGAATAAAAATCTGGTTGCTTTTATGTTTATGTAAATGTGTATCTGTGCGTGTGTATTACTTATTGTCTGATTGATTGGGTTCCTGCAGGAAGAAATGCAATGGGTTGCATGGAAAAAGTTGTTAACTTTTGAGAAGTAAGTCGTACTATGTGTTAGTATATTGTAGGAGAATGCATTCCTTATGCTTTAGACAATTGATTGTAAATATATGAGATGGAGAGGCATATTTTACAAACATGAGAACACACAAAAAGACACACATATACACTTCACTAAATATTTGTTGAATGACATATGCACGCCTTCAAACATTCATACCCATTTGTATAAAGATACTATGTTAATTTATTTGTAAATTCACTTGGTAGTCGTTGTACTATGAACTACGTCCAATTTTTATCCTTAAACCTTAAAACGTGTCATTAAACTCTTTAAATTTATCTTCTCTTTCAGAAAATAAATTAAAAAAAAAGAAAAACCAAAGAAAACCTTATGATGAGAGAAATGAAAATGAAAATTCTGGGGATTTGAGTTTAGCTATTTGGTGGGATATGTGGTTGGATACTTATTTGCAAATTGTAGAAGAGAAGCATTAACAAGATTAATTATACTTGCTTTTAAGCTCATTTGATAAATGTTTTTGGGGGGCCCCAAGGGGAGAGAGACGTTGGAAGGTTATAGTTCATGGAGAAGTTGAGTAAGGTGAAAAATTCAGATAAAAAAAAGGACTAAAGAAGTTTCTAGCAAAAAAAGAGGACAAAATGTAGTGCATTTGTTTAAGAACCATTTTGTTTCTTTTTTGCTTATTTAGGTGGACAGAACGTCCTCTCCTCCGTGCCTTATATTTCATAATTCTTTGTGATTAATGAAGTTGTGTTTCTTCTAAAAAAAAAAAAAGAAAAAAGAGAAGAAATGGAAGAAAGAAAGAATTTTGGTTCACGGTATCTTATAATTTAATCTTGTTGTCATCCTTTCATTCAGAGGAAACCCACAAAGGATAGACAACGTATCATCCAACAAGAGAATTACATTCACATATGAACAGGTACAAGATGTCTCTTTGACTACTTTTCATTTATCTTTCTCCTCTTACATGATTATTATACTCTCGCATCTTTTTCTATATTTAGTTTTTAACTTGTTTATTTGTAACTCATGCACTACAAAGGGTTTCCTCTGGCATTTTAAAGGTAGCTGTCATTTCTTAGACATATTGGTTTAAACCTGCAAGACATGATCACTGCATTTTCTTATATGTTAATATTATAATTCTCGAGTAGCGATTTATATTACAATATTTAAGTCAGTTTCTACGTTTCCATGGAAACAATACTTGTTATCTTTCAAAATTTATTAGAGCCAAATTCAGATCTATGATTTGACCACAAACACCGGTCAAGTTTCATTATACATCGTTTTTAGTTTCTTTTTTTTATATTCACATGGATGCTCTGGATGCGATACTTCATATTTTAAACCAGTATTTATTACTAAATTACCTAGAAAGTTGGATTTATGAAGACAAGCTGCTATATAAATCCAATGTAAATATTACTCTTGCTTTACCACTTTCCAGTTATTACATTTTTCTTTGATGCAAAATAAGAATTTCTTGTATTTTGACATGATTATTATGCATTGTCTTATTCTCAATCTTCGATATGTTGATGAATTTCTCGTTCAACACCGATGGTATCCAGTGTCTGATGTATCTGTACCATTATCCTGACATATGGTATGAGTATGCTACTTGGCATGCAAAATGTGGTTCGATAGATTCTGCAATAAAAGTGTTTCAGAGAGCTTTGAAGGCTCTTCCTGGTAAGTTTTTCTTGTCTTCTCTTTTGAGTTAATAGGATTTTCAATTAATAGTTCAGTAACTCCTACTTGTCTTTTCTCTTCTTCTTTTGTTGGTTATTTTGAGTAGGGATATACATGGTATTTTTTTTTTTTTGGGTTTGAGAAGAACTTTCACCATTTGTCCTTGAAGTAGATTCATGGCTTACCTTATATTTTTCTCATTTCTCTGTCTCATACATATTTTTGACTATCAACTCTCAGATTCCGCAATGCTAGGGTATGCTTATGCAGAGCTGGAGGAATCCCGGGGAGCAATTCAGGTATCCAACTTTTGAATTTCTTGTTTCCTTGTATTCAATTCTTTGATTTCAATTCCTCGTTCAGTTGCTCTTCTACTTTCTGAGGCTCAAACTACGTTTCTGCTTTCTTGCAGTCTGCAAAGAAAATATATGAGAGCCTTCTAGGGGATGGTGTTCATGCAACAGCTCTTGCACATATACAAGTAAGTATTTTAAGTAAATAATTGCCAGTGTACATTTTCTCGGGAGCCATAAAAGATCTATGTCTTGTATGTCTAAAGGAGAGTAAAAGGGATTAAACATCACTTGTTGCATCTACCTTTAGCTCTGAAAATTGTGGATTTATTCTGGGTGCTCTGCTGGGTAATTTGGAACTGCTATTTAAGCATAATTTAGTGTCCCCAGTATTGACTGCATATCTTCTCAGTTAGCCCTGTGGCTGTCACATCTACACAGCATTACTATTATTATTTTTTGGATATGAAACATCCTTTCATTAATTATAAATCATAGTTTTGGGGTAAAAGATTTCTTTAGTGATTACTCCACAGAGTTTATTTTTTCTTGTGAAAAGTCTGCATCTTTTGGTTTTGATATCTACGGAGATGCAGGGTTCTAGGTCTTTTTGGGTCTAATGGTTGGAGAGGAACTTCCAAATTTAATACACGTTGTAGGATGATGATTTCTTGTGGGCCAGTTTTTGGTTTTGGGCTTATATTTTTAGATTTTTAGGAATTTTTCTTTCTTTACGATCCTTTGAAACATATGAACTTTGTTTGACTTGGTTGTGCTTGATGTTGTTAGTTATGGTGCCTTCATTTTCTGGATTTTATTTCAACATGCTCTTTAATTAAACTACAATGTTTCTCATTACAAATCCCACATTTCTTGCGATTAAACTTGTGGCAATTCTTTCAAATGGATGTCTGGTTGGTAATTATGCTGCAGTTCATTCGCTTTCTTAGGAGGACCGAGGGAGTTGAAGCAGCTCGCAAGTACTTTCTAGATGCTCGGAAATCCCCAAACTGTACATATCATGTTTATGTAGCATATGCAATGATGGCCTTTTGCCTAGACAAGGATCCAAAGGTTTTTATTTTCTTTTTGAATTAGATTTATATTTTATGGTTTTGATCAGTGCTGCTGAGTGCTGTGCTACACTGAGGCTTGTTAGTGGGATTGACTTGAAAGAAAAAAGAAAAAAAAAGCTTGATCCTTTTAATAGTTTCTAAATTCTAATCGAGGTAATATATTATGGTTGCATTACATTATATGGATGTGCGTGGGGGTGATATCACGTGAATTTTTAGTAAAACGGATGCTGTAAATGGCTATCTGCCTCTTAGTCTTTTTCCTTTTTTTTCCCCCCCCAATGTACACGCAAAGATTTGTTGCTTATTCTTCAGAAATGGTTAAATGAATGATTTTGACTACATTTTAAAAATCTATCAAGTTGTAATCCAAAGAGGATAATGTCTAAGAGTTGGTCTCATTCTTTTTATGTATTTGTTTATTTGAATTTTTTATTGTTGTTTTACATTCTCGCAGATGGCACACAATGTTTTTGAAGCTGGACTGAAACGGTTTATGCGTGAGCCAGTCTACATTCTTGAGTGGGTTACGATGAACTAGCAGACTTAAATTGCTTTTACGATTCTCATTTAGATTTCCATGAACTTTGATTTTACTATCATTTGCAACCTGCTAATGCTAGGACTCTTTTGCTGGATGTTTAGTTGCATATACAAATAGTCATATATCTTGTAGAAAATTAGAGTTAACGTTCATACCCAATTACACAGGGAGTAGTTTAGACACCTTAGAGTTTACTAGAATCTCCCAAAGTTAGGATTCTGTTTTCTAGGCTACAATCCCCATGCGGATACAAATGAAGGAACTAGCTAGTAAAGATGACCTATGATAAACAAGTCAAACAAATAAAGTAATAGTCCCAACTTAAACAGTTGTTGGACAGCACAAATGGGGCATTTTCGAAACTCAGATATTGTGGCCCAATTGGATATGATGTTTGCACTTAGTGGCTCATTCGCTGATCAGGTACTGAAAACATCTATTAATGTCTTTAATGACTTGTATTCTTGACACTGCAGGTATGCAGACTTCTTAACTCGTTTGAATGATGACAGAAATATCAGAGCTTTATTTGAGCGAGCACTAAGCTCACTACCACCAGAGGAATCTGTCGAGGTAGTTGCTAGTGCCTTGCACGACAATCTACACATCTCTGTTTGTATGTGTTTGTTTCAGTTTTCTACTTTTCCTTTGTAGTTGCTTGTTGCTCCAGTTAGACAGTCTTATTAACCCTCTGGCCTGGACCTGAGTATTTTGTACATGGAATTAGTGAAGATGAATATAACAGTAGATGATTAACGTCATTACTTAAGCTAGGAAGACTTATTGTTTCCAACCTCACTATTTTTTTGAAAACATATACTCTAGTAGATTTTCGTTTAGAAGCCAGTGAAACAAATAATCAGCGAGAAAATGCCTATATTGTATAAAGGCTTTAATATCAATATGTTTTCCTTTCAATGGAAGTCCTGACCAGCAAGTTTTGGAGTTTCAAATGACCATTGCTTTGAGATAGGATGTTCTCATTTTGTGGGTCTACAGAAGTGCTGATTTGATAAGTGGTAATTTAAGGCTGTTCATTATATTTAATAAATATGTTTGGAAGAAAAAATCTTGTATTGAATAGGTGCAGCATGTACGAGGGAATATGAAGGTTTTAGCCATATTCTATTTTTCATTATGTCTTTGCTACAACTTTTTCTGATACTTCTCCTAAGATTCAGTGGGTTATGTGGGAAACATTTCGATTGTATTCGGTTAATCCAATTAGTTGGTATAGTTATTTAGTTGGTTGGTTAATTGTCTAGTAGATTGTTTGAGGGAAATTTGTAGTATAAATAAGGGGAAATCGTCAAGAGTGGCAATTATTGGGTAATTGCCTGGGAAAAGTTTCGGTGAGCCAAGCAAGGGAAGAGTGAGTAGTCTCTTGAATTACAACCGTTCTAGGATTTCATATAACCTGCCCTAGGCCTATTTTCATCAATAAACAGTTTCTTTCTTTCAGCTTTCTTGTGCATTGTGGGTGTGTTTTTTTATGATCCCGCTCTCTATAGGATGGGGCTAATGGACGAAAAGAAATTAAATGTGTGTTTGAAAATGTTGAGTATTCTAAACTGGCCTCGGTACCATATGTTCTTGAATTCCCATTGTTGTATGAAATTCCTCACGTTGCTTTTGACATTTACTATGTGGTTTAAATTTGTTTTGCAGGTTTGGAAACGGTTCACCCAATTTGAGCTAACTTATGGGGATCTTTCTAGCATGTTGAAGGTAAGAAACATGATCTTATCGGCATCCTCATCTATTATACCCTTGAGATTTTTTTTCCCCTTTCAAAAACCTAATTATCTGAAAATACTTTCTGTTGAGCTTAAAAACATTTGCTAATATAATCTTAAAAATGAAGTTTAGGTGGGTTAATGAGTGAGGACACTAATTCAAAGCTTTTTCACAATTTGATGACTTAGGAGAAACTAGAATTTAATTTCTTGGCTGGAAAAGAATTGGAGAAATTCTTCGTTCAGATTTAGTTAGAAGCTGGAGCCCTTTTTTGTAGTGTGTCCAGCATTTGTTCTCATAAAGGATATATCTTCCTCTTGCAGTACATTAAATTTTATAATTTTTAGTAAAATAATTATTTTGTTTCTTCTTCTTCCAAAAAGAAAGGGAGAATAATTAAGAAAATGAAAAAGGAAATATCCAAGTTTGTTACCCAAATGCCAACATTTGACATTGGTGTGGAAATTGGTGTGGGATTAGATTAGAGATGTTCAGACAGATGTTATATTAGACGTCCTCAAATTCAATGCTGAAACATATTGTGCAATAAGTATTGTAGTTGTTATCTCAATTTTCTAATAATGTAATAGCTTTTATTATAAGATTTGACTGTTGACCTTGGATAGGTCGAACAAAGAAGGAAAGAAGCACTTTCTGGAACAGGTGAAGAGGGTTCATCGGCACTTGAGGGTTCGCTGCAAGATATTGTATCAAGATACAGTTTTATGGATCTTTGGCCTTGCTCTACGAATGACTTGGATCATTTGGCCCGACAGGAGGTATTTCACTATCCCCTCTTTTTTTTTTTTTTTTCGTTCATAATTGATGAACTTAAAATAAGAGGATCTTTGGAAATGTGGGTGAAAATTGAAGTTCTCAGTTGCACTTCAGATCCATGAAGAATGATTTTTTTTTTTTTTTTTTTTTTTGTGTTTTTGGTGTTTTGGGCGCCGGGGGGGGGGGGGGGGGGGTGGGGGGGTGGTGGTGGTGGTGGTGCAGTGTGCAAGCCATTTCTCTCTTACCAAATGCTACACACGGAGGGTGCAGCTCCCAAAAGTTTTTAGAAGGAATCCTTCCATGCCTACGCTAGTATATCACCTATTAAAGATGGCATTTTCATAGAAATCTAATGCTATGTTGGTATAGTAGAAAAGCACTACGAAAGAAAGGATTGGAGGGACTTTAGAGTGAAAACGAGAATATCGGGTTGTTTGGTATGGGAAATTAGGAAGGAAAGAAGTAGAAAAGCTATGTGGCCCACTATTTTTCAATTCTTCCAACTTTCGGAAAAAAATGGAAGAGAAACTTTTGCACAAAAAAAGAGTATAATAAAACTATTTTGCCGTTAATTACACGTAATTCACTCACTTTGATCGAGGGTGTAATGGTAAAACATATTTTAGACAATTTCTGTCCTATTTTCTTTCTCTTCTACCAACCATGATGAAAGAAGAGCTAGTTCTTTTCTTTTTTATTTTCTCACAAAGGTTTTTAGCTTTTCCTTCCTATTTCCAATCCTTCTTAGTTCTTACCAAACATTGTAAATATCTACAAGCCAGAACTCCTTAATTTCGAAGTCTTGAATCAATCATATATCCCTCTATCTCATATAACATCACCATATTCCTCAGTATCTTCGAAAATTCTTCAGTTATGTTCCATCCAAATTCCCCGAAAAATTGCTAAAACAGCTTTTCCCACAAATTTCTGCTTTCGATGCTACTACCTGGAGGTAAAGAGTTTTCACAAAGTTGCTTACCTTGAAGAGGAACAACCCATGAAAGACCCGGTTCTTTAAAGAGAGAGGACCATAAGCTGTGAGAATAAGAACAATGCAGAAATACATGATTAGTTGTTTCGGCATTTTTCTTACATAAAATGCACCAACCAAGGGAGATTGAGATATGTAGCTTCCTGCGTTGCAGCAAATCATGTGTTTAATTTATCAAGAGTAAGAAGCCAGCAAAAAACTGAACTTTAGAAGGAACTCGCGATCTCCATATCCGGTCACTAAAAAGCAAAGGAATTCCCGATGGATTGTCTATCAAAAAGGTGAAGGTGGATTTAACAGAGAACCCTGAGCAATCTAACTCCCAAACTCTCCTGTCATCAATGCCACTCCAAAGGTGAAGCCCTTACAAAGGAGACAACATCTCCCTTCCTAAAATTTCAATCATCATATATCATTGAGAATCCTTTTTCATATGCACAGAAAAGCAGGGCTCAAGTGAATAAAACATTTTCTCCCGACCATCAAAAAATATAATTCCATTGGCTTCTGATTGGCAATTAAGTGAAACAAAAAACTGGAGAATTTTTAGAGGAAATATTGTACCATTATTTGTAATGAAGATGTTTCCTTTCCATTTAAACTACTTTGAAAACGTTGAGGATTCTTTCCGGTTGCTTTCTATTAACTAGAACATTGGACCACAAACTCAACAAAACTATCTAATCGAAGGAGCAATCCTTGTTTCATATGACCAAAACCATCAGCTTTGCACTTCACAATAAAGACCCATTTACAACCTACTGTCCTTTTTTCTTTAGGTAGTTCTACCATCTCCCAGGTACCACTTCTTCTCAGAGCATTCATCTCTTCTATAACTGCTAATTTCCAATTTGGATCATTCAAGGCTTCCGGAATATTTCTAGGAACAAACAAGTGTGATATTTTTGAGATAAAGGCTCTATAGTGTGGGGAAAGCTTTTTAGAGGACAGATATTTAGCAATGGGAAACTTAGTACAGGTTCGAGTTCCTTTTCTAAGAGCTATCGGAATATCTAAGTTTGATGGCTCATGAATTGAATTTGAATTAAGGTTGTTAGGAATACCTGGATACTAGTTCCCGGAGTTGTAGATTGATTTGGTTCCAGAATCACAGATGGACTTTGTCTCTTTTGATGTAGTCTCCTCCGGCTATAAACCAAAAACTCAGTGTTTTGTTCTGTCGGTAGTGTTTCTCCCCCTATTGTATGAACATCAATGTTTGGCAGATTTTTACTAGGATTTTCAAAAGTTCAATAGTTTTGTCACAAATCTCCTCATTTGGTTTTTCAAACATAGTAGTAATAGGATTTGGATTTTGAGAGAGAAAAATAGCAGTAGTATGTGATAATGGAACAGGGGATAAATCCCAAAAATTTTCATCCACTCCTATATTCTCCCCCTGAAGAGAATTTTTGTGAAAGTAAGGTTTGTGTTCCAAGAAATTACATCCATACTCACATGTACCTTTTGTGTTTGAGGATTAAAACACTTATACCCCTTTTTGTTTTGAGTGTACATCCATACTCACATGTACCTTTTGTGTTTGAGGATTAAAACACTTATACCCCTTTTTGTTTTGAGCATACTCGATAAAAATGCACTTCTCAGCCTGTGGGTAAAGTTTGGACCTAGAGTGACTTGGAATGTGAACAAAAATTGTGCAGCCAAAAACTTTTGGTGGTAAATTTGAATGAATCCGTGACGAAGGAAAAATTTTGAAACAATCTAAGGGTGTGCTATATTGCAAAACTCGTGTAGGCATCCTATTTATCAAATACGAAGCTGTTAAGACAGCTTCTCCCCAAAGATATTTGGGAACATTCATTAAAAACATTGTAGCACGAGCCACTTCAAGAAGGTGTTTATTTTCCTTTCAGCAATACCATTTTGTTGAGGAGTGTCTACACAAGTAAACTGGTGATGAATACCATCTTCTTTTAAAAACATTCCCAATTGTCCATTGAAATACTCGGTGCCATTATCAGTATGAAGGATACTGATTTTAGTTTGAAACTCAGTTGCAATCATGTTATAAAAATCCTTAAACAGTTTTTTAACATCAGATTTTTCACTCATTAAATAAATCCAACACAATCGAGTATGATCATCAATAAATGTAACAAACCATTTTTTCTTGGAAATAGTAGTAATTTTTGAAGGTCCCCAAACATCACTATGAATTAAGTAAAAAGGTTTTGAGGGAACATAAGGTTTCGGTACATAAGTGGTATGATGACTCTTGGATAAATAACAACTTTCACAATGAAAAATAGAAAGATCCAAACCCTTAAATAAAGTAGGAAATAAATATTTAAGATATTGAAAACTAGGATGTCCTAGTCTAAAGTGCCAAAGCATTATTTGTTCGTAAACAGGAGTAGAACTAACACTACCAAATCCTTGAGCTATTTTATTACTAGAGGAGTCACCATCAAAGTAGTAAAGTCTATCCATCATTCTAGCTAAAAGACAGAGAATGGTGAAAAAATTTTTCTGTATTTCCTCAACTGCATATTACAAGCTATACACGGCTTTCTCTTATAGAAGAGAACACAAGAATAATAAAAAAGGAAAGAACAAAGAATAGGAAACTGATTTACAACTACAATCTGTGCTAGGAAGTTTCCTAATTTACATGATTGACTAATTGCATATTTACATCTAATGACAGCTAATAAGAATCCCAGATTTCGGTAAAAAACGAAATCTCCTCTTTTCCAACACTCCCCCTCAAGCTGGTTTGAAGATATCCGTCATACCCAGCTTGCTAACTAGCTTGTCGTACTGTCTTGTAGGAAGTCCCTTGGTAAGAATATCAGCAACTTGTTCAGTTGTAGGCATGTATGGAATACAGATCAAACCTTCTTCAAGCTTTTCCTTGATAAAGTGTTTGTCTATCTCCACATGTTTAGTCCTATCGTGTAATACAGGATTGTGAGCAATTGAAATAGCAGCTTTATTATCGCAGTATACTCTCATAGGCAGTTGATTAGAGATCTTTAACTCCTCCAAAAGTCTCTTAATCCATAATACCTCACAAATACCATGAGCAACTGATCTAAATTCGGCTTCTGCACTGCTTCTTGCTACTACATTCTGTTTCTTACTTCGCCAAGTGACCAGATTACCTCCAACGAAGGTGCAATATCCTGAAGTTGACCTCCTATCTGTGATACTCCCAGCCCAATCTGCATCAGTGTAGACTTCCACTCGCAAGTGCCCATGTTTTTTAAACAATAAGCCTCTACCTGGATTGCCCTTTAGGTACCTGAGAATTCTATAGACAACATCAAAATGTTCTTGGCCAGGTGAATGCATAAACTGACTAACCATGCTAACAGCAAAGGCTATATCTGGCCGTGTATGTGACAAATAGATCAATCTTCTAACAAGTCGTTGATATCGCTCTTTATTCAAGACTTCTTCAGCTTTAGCTGGCTGGAGTTTAAGATGGGCTCAATAGGTGTCTCGGCAGGTTTACATCCTAGTAGGCCTGTTTCACCAAGTAAATCAATAACATATTTACGTTGGTTTACAAAGATACCTTCTTTAGATCTGGCAAACTCCATTCCGAGAAAATACTTCAATGCACCCAAATCTTTGATCTCAAAATCAGCTGCAAGTCTCTTCTTGAGTCTCTTCAGTTCTTCACTATCATCACCTGTCAAAATTATATCATCCACATAGACAATTAAGATAGCAACCTTGCCTTCTTTACTATGCCTGTGAAACATGGTATGATCGGCTTGACTCTGACAGTAGCCATAACTCTTCATAGCTTTCCCAAACCTATCAAACCAAGCTCTGGGAGACTGTTTAAGGCCATATAAAGATTTCTTTAGTCTGCAAACTTTCTTCATCCCCAATTTATCTTCAAACCCGGGTGGTAGATCCATAAAAACTTCTTCTAAATCAGCATTCAAGAAAGCGTTTTTTACATCTAACTGGTGTAAAGACCAGTTGAAGTTAACAGCTAGAGATAGTAAGACCCTGATGGAGTTTATCTTAGCTATAGGAGCAAACGTTTCTTGATAATCAATCCCAAAGGTTTGGGTAAACCCCTTTACTACTAGTCTCGCCTTGTATCTTTCTATACTACCATCAGCTTTACATTTGACAGTAAAGACCCACTTGCAACCCATTGTTTTCTTCTCCTTAGGTAGATCAACTAACTCCCAAGTACCACTTTTTCTCAGAGCATTCATCTCTTCCATTACCGCTAATTTCCAATTCGGATCATCAAGTGCTTCTTGAATATTTCTAGGGACAAACAGGTTTGACACTTTTGAGGTGAAAGCTCTATAAGAGTGAGACAATTTTTCATATGACAAATATTTGGCTATGGGATATTTGGTGCAAGTTCGGGTACCTTTCCTAATGGCTATAGGAATGTCAAGATCTGCTGATTCTAGATTTGGTAGAACTGAAGGAACTGAAGAAAATGAATTGGGTTTAGAAGTACCTGTGATCTCTGTAGGTCCAGTTCCCGAGGGTTGAGATTGATCAATGCCAAGAGAGATAGATTTATTTTGACTCTTAGGATGAAGTTTTCTCCGAGTATAAACCAGAAGCTCAGTATTAGGTGGTTCTACACCCGATTGTAGTGTTTCTCCCCCTGTTTCAGATACAGTAATACTTGGCTCTATATGATTAGGATTATTTTTATCAAAAAAAGTATTAGTGTCTGGAGTGACAATAGGATGAGGTGAAGAATGAGGTGAAATATTCAGAATTGTATTAGGTAAAGAAGTAGGATTTAAGTCCCAAAAATTTTCTTCCATCACCTCATTCTCCCCCTGAAGAGAATTTTTGTGAAAGTATGAGTTTTGTTCAAAGAAATTTACGTCCATACTTACATAAACTTTCTTAGTTTGAGGATTGTAACACTTATACCCCTTCTTATTAGGAGCATATCCTATGAAAACACATTTAACAGCTCGAGGATCAAGTTTCGACTGAATTATTGGGTATATGAACAAAAGCACTACAACCAAATATTTTCAAAGGTAAATCAGAGAAAAGCCGAGAGAAAGGAAAAATTGTTTTAAAAGAATCCAATGGCGTGCGATAATGTAAAACTCGTGTTGGCATTCTGTTAATCAAATAGGAGGCTGTCAAAATAGCATCCCCCCAAAGATATTTAGGAACATTCATTGAAAACATCATCGCACGAGCCACTTCAAGTAAATGTTTATTCTTCCTTTCGGCAATTCCGTTTTGTTGAGGTGTATCCACACAAGTAGACTGATGGTGAATACCCTTATTTCTTAAAAAATCTTCTAGAACTTCATTAAAGTACTCGGTTCCATTATCAGATGTAAAATACTAATTTTTTCTTGAAACTGAGTTTCAACCATAGTATAAAAGTTCTTAAAAAATTTTTCAACCTCAGATTTTTCTTTCATCAGATAAACCCAACATAGCCGAGTGTGATCATCAATAAAGGTAACAAACCATTTTTTCTTAGAAAGAGTAGTGATTCGGGAAGGTCCCCAAACGTCACTATGTATTAAGTAAAACGGTTTTGAAGGTTTATAAAGTTTTGGCAAATAAGTAGTACGATGACTCTTAGACAAAACACAACTTTCACAATAGAAAGATGAACACTCCAATTTTTTAAATAAATGAGGGAACAAATGTTTAAGATATTGAAAACTAGGATGGCCAAGTCTTAAGTGCCAAAGCATTATTTGTTCATAAACAGAATTAGAACTAACACTACTGAGGCCCTGAGCCTTTTTATTCTTGGAGAAATCATCATCAAAGTAGTAAAGTCCATCTATCAACTTAGCACTGCCAATCTTCTTCCTCGAGTTCCGGTCCTGAAATTCACAATAAGAATCATGGAAAACAACACAACAATTAGATTCTCGGGTTAATTTACTCACAGACAAAAGGTTACAGGCTAATTTAGGAACATGGAGAACCGACTTAAGGTCGATAGTTTCCGAGATTTTTAGTAGCCCTTTTCCTGCAATGGATGAAAAACTACCATCTGCTATTCTAATTTTTTCAAAACCGGAACAAGGAGAATAAGTGCTAAAGATATTGGATAGGTTGGTCATATGATCAGATGCCCCAGAATCTATGATCCATGGAACGGAATCTTGACAAAAAGAAAGGGTGTGAAGTGCACTACCTGTTTGTGCAAGAGAAACACTAGGAATACCCGATGAGGAATTGGATTTTAGCAGTTTTAGAAGATGATCCATCTGCTCCTTGCTAAAGGGACTTGCCTTAGCTTCATTGGCAGTGGCGGTAACCTGGCTGCTCCTGTCACCGGGTTTACCATTCTTCAAGTGTGCTGGTTTACCGTGGAGTTTCCAGCAATTCTCCCTTGTGTGGCGCGGTTTGTTATAGTAATCACACCAAACCCGCGGCTTGTCCCCTGTTTTGGGCTGAAAACCGGTTGCTTTGTTGGCAGCAGCTTCTTGGATAAAAAACGCAGAAGTCTCCACAGCTCCACCGTGTGGTTTCTTCCCCAACATCACATGTCTCCGACTCTCCTCCCTTCGAACTTCAGCAAACACTTCAGCCATCGATGGAAGTGGAGTCCTGCCAATTATCCTCCCCCGGACTTCATCAAATTCCACATTAAGTCCTGCAAGAAATTTATAGATCCTATGATCCTCCACAATCCGTTTATAAAGACTGGCATCTTCAACTGATTTCCATTCATAATCGCTGAATAGGTCCAAGTCTTGCTACAGACGCTTCAAGGAATTGAAGTACTTGGTGACCGAATCTTCTCCCTGCCGAATATCACCAAGTTTTAAAGTCAATTCATAAACTTGAGACTGATTACCCAAATCAGAATACATTTGAGTCACGTTGTCCCAGAGTTCTTTGGCCGTGGAATAACACAGATAGTTGGAGCTGATATCCTCCTCCATGGAGTTTACCAACCAAGTCATCACCATTGAATTTTCTGCATCCCAGGTCATGTACGATGGGTCCTCCTGTGTTGGCGCCGATTTATCTCCTGTCAAATACCCAATCTTACCACGTCCTCTGATATACATCCGGACAGATTGAGGCCACCGCAAAAAATTGTCACCATTTAGGCGAATATTAGTGATCTGAACAGAGTGAGAGTTGGGCTGGTTGGAAGGGTGTGTAGGGTTAATTGGCTGAGTTGCTGTGGGCGGGGTTGCAGAGGAAACTTCAGACATGTTTAGGGTTTTTAGGAGTGTTTTAGGGTTGGCTCTGATACCATAAAAGACAGAGAATGGTGAAAAAATTTTATGTATTTCCTCAACTGCATATTACAAGCTATACACGGCTTTCTCTTATAGAAGAGAACACAAGAATAATAAAAAAGGAAAGAACAAAGAATAGGAAACTGATTTACAACTACAATCTGTCCTAGGAAGTTTCCTAATTTGCATGATTGACTAATTGCATATTTACATCTAATGATAGCTAATAAGAATCCCAGATTTCGGTAAAAAATGAAATCTCCTCTTTTCCAACACTAGCACTGCCAATCTTCTTCCCCAAGTTCTTGCCCTGGAATTCACAGTGAGAATCAAAAAAGATAACACGGCAATTAGAGTCTTTCGAAAGTTTACCAACAGACAAGAGATTACAAGCTAGCTTAGGGACATGTAGCACTGATTTAAGGCTAATATTTTTGGACAGTTTTACCAAACCTTTTCCTGCAATTGGTGAGAAGCTACCATCTGCAATTCTAATTTTGTCTAAACCAGAACAGGGTGAGTAGGAACTAAACAGGTTTGAAAGGCTGGTCATGTGATGGGAAGCCCCAGAATCAATGATCCATGGAGCAAATTTTGAACAACAAGAGAGAGCATAAGGTTCACTACCTGTTTGGGCAAGAGAAACATTAGGAATATCGGATGATGAATTGGATTTCAGCAGTTTAAGAAGATGATCCATCTGCTCTTTGCTGAATGGGCCTGCTTCGGCTTCATTGGCTGTAGGAGGTGGACGGCTGTTCCTGCTTTTCCAATTGGCGGGCTTACCGTGAATTTTCCAACAGGTCTCTCGGATGTGGCGAGGACGATTGCAGTGGTCACACCAGACCCGTGGTTTGTCTTCGACCTTCCTCGGGTAACTTGCTGCCTTATTAGCGATAGCTTCAGAAGCAATTAAGGCAGAAGTTTCTACACCCCCGCTGGTAACCTTCTTGCCTAATATCACGTTCCTCCGGCTCTCTTCTCTTCAAACTTCTGCAAATACTTCACCAAGAGAAGGTGAGGTGATCTAGCGATGAATCTTCCTCTTACTTCATCAAACTCCACATTCAGCCCTGCAAGGAATTTGTAGATTTGGTGAGCCTCCATGGTTTTCCTATTGTGATTGGCATCGTTAGTGGATTTCCATTCGTAGTTGTTGAACAAATCCAAGTCTTGCCACAACCATTTCAGCAAATTGATATACTTGGTGACTGTGTCCTCCTCCTGCCGAATTTCTCATAGTTTCAAAGTTAACTCATAAACTTGAGACTAATTTCCCAAATCAGAATACATCTGGTTAACATTATCCCATAGTTCCTTAGCCGTTGAGTAGCACATATAATTCGAACTAATGTCCTCATCCATGGAATTGACGAGCCATGTCATGACCATCAAATTCTCTGCATCCCATGTAGCATAGGCTGGGTCTTCAGGTGCTAGCACCTTCCTATCTCCCGTCAAGTAGCCGATTTTTCCACGCCCTCGAATATACATTCGAACCGACTGGGACCACCGCAAGAAATTGTCACCATTCAAGCAAATTGTAGTGATCTGGACATAATGGGAATCAGATGTTGGGGCTTGTGAAACTGTGTTATTTGAGGATTTTAGGAGAGAGGAGAAAGTAGGAGCAGATTTAGATGATAAATCAGACATGGTTGGTAATTCGGATGTGCAAAGAGACGGCTAAGATTCGCTAGGATTAGGCTAGGGTTATGCAGGTTGGTGTAAGGCTGAATCAAAGAACCAGTTTAGGCTCTGATACCATATAAACTTAGAGAGAAGAAATTTTGAATTAAAGAATTCTTGTATATATCAAATGTACATTACACGGTTCCTCTTATAGAGGGCTCAAAGAAAGAGAATGGGAAACTTTCCCTACAATAGCTGTCTAAGATCTGACTTTCCTATTTTACATTATTGACTAAACAAAACAGAATATTTACAGCTAATCACATCTCCTAATATTTGGCTGTATCACAACCAAATCTCCTATTTTCCTACATTTCAGGCTTCTTAAATATTTGTGTTGGACTTTCAAAATTAACATTCGTCCGCACGTTTGCCCGTTGTCTGACCTGCACGTGAGAGGGAGTGTTGAAATATAAAACTATTGTTGGCCCACCTTCTAACAGTTTAAACTTTTGGGATGAATTGGTAAACTAACAGTCGCTTTTATGCTATGGTTTAAGTGGTAGGGAGAAAAGTGAAGCTTCTCCTGAAGGAAGATCTACCTGAATGGATTTATGCCAGTTAGCTCGGGTCATTCAACTGAGTCTTGTTGTCTCTGGCTGTGAATTTTAACTGGCCCTTACACCAGTTAGATGTAAAGAATGCCTTTCTAAATGGAGATCTAAAAGAAGAAGTTTATATGAGCCTACCTCTGGGGTTTGAAAAGAAGCTTGGATCTAATAAGGTTTGCAGATTAAAAAAGTCCCTATATGGTCTAAAACAATCACCGAGAGCTTGGTTTGAGCGCTTTGGGAAAATTGTAAAAAACTTTGGTTACCATCAAAGCTAGGTTGATAATACAATGTTTTACAAGCATAACAAGGAACGTAGGGTAGCAATCTTAATAGTCTATGTTGATGATATAATTTTGACAGGAGATGATATTGAAGAACTGGGAAGACTAAAAAAGGAGCTGGCAGCCGCTTTCGAGATAAAAGACTTGGGCACATTAAAATATTTCCTTGGTATGGAGTTTGCTAGGTCCAAGGAAGGTATTTTTGTTAGCCGACGAAAATATGTTCTCGATCTACTCAGCGAAACAGGTCTACTCGAGTGTAAACCAGCAGATACACCAGTGGAACCCAATCTGAAGTTACAACCAGCCAAAACCGAGGAAGTGAAAGATAGAGAGCAGTTTAGAGGTTAGTTGGAAGATTAATTTACTTGTCGCATACACGTCCTGACATAGCATTTGCTGTTAGCTTGGTTAGTCAGTTTATGCACTCACCCGGACTAGAGCACTTCGATGCAACCTTTAGGATCCTTAGATACCTTAAGGGAACACCTGGAAAGGGTTTGATATTCAAGAAATGTGGCCATTTACAAGTTGAAGCATACACGGATGCAGATTGGGCAGGAAGTGTCAGTGACAGACGATCGACTTCTGGCTATTGTACATTTATTGGAGGTAATCTTGTTACGTGGAGAAGTAAGAAAAAAAACGTTGTTGCTAGAAGCAGTGCCGAAGCGGAGTTCAGAGCTGTTGCTCTTGGAATTTGTGAAGTTTTATGGATTAAGAGGTTACTAGAGGAGCTGAAAACTTCTAATCCTTTGCCTATGAAGATCTACTGTGATAACAAAGTAGCAATTTCTATCGCTCAAAATCCTGTCCTCCATGATCGAACAAAACATGTAGAAGTGGATAAGCACTTTATCAAGGAGAAGTTAGAAACCGGACTGATTTGTATGCTGTATGTCCCTATAGCAGAGCAAATTGCAAATGTGTTTACTAAGGGACTATCGAAGAAGAAGTTTGATGACTTAACTACAAGCTGGATATGGAAGATATCTTTAGACCAGCTTGAGGGGGAGTGTAGGAAAATAGGAGATTTGGTTGTGATACAGCCGAATATTAGGAGATGTGATTAGCTGTAAATATTCTGTTTTGTTTAGTCAATAATGTAAAATAGGAAAGTTAGATATTAGACAGCTATTGTAGGGAAAGTTTCCCATTCTCTTTCTTTGAGTCGTCCATAAGAGGAACCGTGTAATGTACATTTGATACATACAAGAATTCTTTAATTCAGAATTTCTTCTCTCTAAGTTTATAAATATATTAAAAGCCCAACACGCGATCATATTTATAAAGGGGTTAAATTGTGCAATTGTAGGGGTTTGAACTTAGGACCTCCCGCTCTGATACCATGTTAGTTTACCGATCCATCCCAAAAGCATAAGATGTTAGAAGGTGGGCCAACAATAGTTTTTATATTTTAACAGAGACGAGTAAATTGTCTCAGCTGATTTTGACATCACTATCATTAGCAAATGATAGTCGCAACATTTTGTCAAGACTCCTGTGTTCAGAACCCACTTCTGTGGGACATAGTTAAAGGCACACACTTTACAGTTTGAGTAGCTGAGAAGGCTGCATGTTTTGCTTATATAATTCTCATGTATTCATATTGGGGGTGAGGTTTTTTGTGAGGGAAAAATAATTCTTTTCCTTGAATTATTCCAACGATTACAGCACAATATATACAGCAAGGGTCAACTGATCCTTGGGAACAAATTACACAATCTAAGGAAGTAAATAAGGAAACAAATTAAACATAAATCAGCCAGCTAACCAACTGATTCTACAGCTAGCATTCGGAACCAATTCCTCCCTAAAGTCTAGGGATTCCATAATCTTCGACACCCCCCCTCAAGTTGGTGCGTAAATGTTCATCATACCCAACTTGCTAGTGAGAAGCTCAAAGTTAGGCCTGAACAATCCCTTAGTAAAAATGTCGGCTATCTGCTGCGTTGTAGGTACAAATGGCAAACAGATAACTCCTCCTTCCAACTTTTCCTTGATGAAGTGTCGATCAATCTCAACGTGCTTTGTCCTATCATGTTGTACTGGGTTGTGAGCTATGCTGATAGCAGCCTTGTTGTCGCAGTACAACTTCATTGGACCTTCTGTCGATTTACCCAGTTCGTCAAGAATCCTTTTTAACCACAGCATCTCACAAACACCATGTGCCATGGCTCGGTATTCTGCTTCAGCGCTACTCCGGGCTACAACATTTTGTTTCTTGCTCCTCCATGTGACAAGGTTACCCCATACAAACGTGCAGTATCCTGATGTAGATCTTCTGTCCGTAACTGAGCCTGCCCAGTCAGCATCAGTATAGGCTTCAATAGTCCTTTGCTCCCCCTTCTGGAAGAAGAGTCCCTTCCCCGGAGTGCTTTTTAAGTATCTCAGGACTCGATATACAGCTTCAAGATGCTCCTCATAGGGAGAGTGCATAAATTGGCTCACAACGCTTACTGCAAAAGCTATATCCGGTCTAGTATGGGCTAAGTAGATTAACTTACCCACAAGCTTCTGGTACCTTGCCTTGTCAACTGGTGCCCCCTCTGTAACATCTCCAAGCTTCTGGTTGGGATCCATAGGAGTATCTGCAGGTCGGCATCCACTCATGCCCGTTTCCTTGAGAAGATCCAGGACATATTTCCTTTGAGAAATAACCAGTCCTTTCTTTGAACGTGCTACTTCCATCCCTAGGAAATATCTCAGTGGCCCCAAATCTTTAATCTCGAACTCTAGAGCTAGAGAACTCTTAAGTCGTTCCATTTCTTCCAAATCATCACCTGTGAGAATGATATCATCCACATATACTATTAAGACAGCAATCTTACCTTCCTTGGATTCTTTTATAAACATGGTATGATCACTCTGGGCTTGAACATATCTTTGGTTCTTCATGGAACGAGTGAACTTATCAAACCACGCCCTAGGAGATTGCTTGAGTCCATATAGTGATTTCTTCAGCTTACAGACTTTTGAGTTGAATCTCTCATCGAATCCTGTAGGTGCATCCATGTAAACCTCTTCCTCCAAATCTCCGTTCAAAAAGGCATTCTTCACATCTAGTTGATGGAGTGGCCAATCAAGGTTAACAGCAATCGACAGAAGTACTCTGACTGTATTCAATTTGGCAACTGGAGCAAAGGTCTCAAGATAATCGATACCGTAGGTCTGGGTGAAGCCCTTAGATACTAAGCGAGCCTTATACCTCTCAATGGTTCCATCCGAATTGTACTTAACTGTGAAAACCCACTTGCAGCCCACTGTCTTCTTCCCCCTTGGCAGATCCACTACTTCCCATGTTTGATTCTTCTCAAGAGCCGCCATCTCCTCATCAATGGCATTCCTCCACTCTGGAACCTGCAAAGCCTCCTGTACATCTCTTGGAATTTCCACAGAGGAGAGTTGTGAAGTGAAAGCAAAGAAAGCATGGGATAATTTTTTATATGAGACAAAATGAGACATAGGATGTTTGGTGCAGGTCCGCACACCCTTTCGACACGCAATGGGAATATCTAGATCATCAAAAGACTCTGTAGAGGAATTTTTACCTAAGAGTTCAGATACTACAGGTGCTTTCCCTGGTTCGGACTCCTGGCTTTGAAGAGAGGCGGGGACTTTATCTTTCGGGCGGAAGTTTCTTCGGAAGTAGGTCTGCAACTTAGTACATGTTATGTCTCTGTCCCTTTCTTCTGTACGGTTTTCAGATGGCACTACAGATAGGGGAACCGTTTCTCCTATATTCTCTACACCTATTTGCCTTACTTGTTTAGAGTCCAAAACACTTGGATCAGAATCAATAGGTTTTGGCTCGTTAGGATCTAAAACTTGAGTTTCAGCAATAGTGTCCTGTCGAGAAGTTTGAAAAAATTGTTCTTCTTGATTTTCAAAGACATCATCATCATTCGAATCTTCTCTTTCTCTCCCCCTCTGAAGATGAGCTCCAAAAAACGGTTGGTCTTCAAAAAAGGTGACATCCATGGTTATAAACATTTTCTTTGAGATAGGGTCAAAGCACTTATACCCCTTTTTTGTTGGTGCATAACCGACAAAAACACAACGTGTGGCCCTAGGATCAAGTTTTCCTCTACTGTGATCATGATTATGAATAAAGGCTGTGCATCCAAATATTTTAAGAGGAAGGTCAGAGATAAGCCTAGTTGAAGGATAAATGTTTTGGAAAACACTTAACGGAGTTTTGAATTTTAGAATCCTAGAAGGCATTCGGTTAATCAAGTAAGTTGCGGTCAAAATTGCTTCACCCCAGAGATATTTAGAGACATTTTTTGAAAAAAGTAGTGCTCTAGTTACTTCTAAAAGGTGTTTATTTTTTCTCTCGGCTACTCCGTTTTGTTGAGGGGTATCATTACATGAACTTTGGTGCACAATTCCTTTCTCGAGAAAAAAAGGTCCAAGAGTTTTATTAAAATACTCTGTACCATTATCACTTCGAAGAATTTGAATTTTTGTTTGAAATTGGGTGAGGACCATGGTATAAAAATTTTGGAAAATATTTTTAACTTCGGATTTTTCTTTTAGTAGGTAAACCCAACTCAACCTTGTATGATCATCTATAAATGTTACAAACCATTTTTTGCCCGAAGGTGTAACGATCCTAGAGGGACCCCAAACATCAGTGTGAATCAAAACAAACGGCTTTGTGGGTTTATAGGGTTGTAAAGAGAAAGACGAACGATGATGCTTAGCCAATTCACAAAACTCACATTGCAAAGAAGAAGGATTTTTATTCTTAAACAAATCAGGTAATAAGTGTTTCAAATAATGGAAATTCGGATGACCTAATCTATAGTGCCATAACATAATCTCCTTATTGGTAAGAAAAGAAACAGAACCATAGCATGTACTTTGTACTGGCCGTTTCAACGTCGATCCTTCTTCAAAAAAATAAAGTCCTCCACTTTCTCTAGCACTGCCAATCGTCTTCCCCGAGGTCAGCTCCTGAAAAACACAAGATGAAGGAAGGAAATTAACTTGACAATTAAGATCACGGGTTAATTTACTTATTGACAGAAGATTGCATGACAGACTAGGCACATGAAGAACTTTATGAAGTGTGAGTGAGGAAGAGATAACAATGGAACCTATTCCTGCTATGACTGACAATGAACCATCAGCAATTCTGATTTTTTTGTTTCCTGCACACGGGTTATAGGAACAAAATAATTTTGAAGATCCAGTCATATGGTCAGTAGCACCTGAGTCAATAATCCATGAACAATATGGATTTGAGTTTTCGCAAGAAAGGGCTGCAATGAAATAGTTACCCTTTTTCGCCAAAGAACAAGAGGGATTTGAGAATTGTGGGGATTGGAAGAGCTTGTACAGGTGGCTTAGCTGTTCCTTTGTGAAGGAGTGCATCTCTGAGTTGACTGATTGCCCCGGAGAATCTTCGCCCACAGTTTGTAGTGCTCTGCCTTCTCCTCCGGTCTTCTTCTTTTGGTTCGGTGGCCTCCCATGGAGTTTCCAGCATGTCTCCCTAGTATGCCAATATTTCTTACAATGATCACACCAAGGTTTTTTCTTTCGGTTCTCCTCCAAATCTGGTCCTCGAGAAACCAGGGCTGAACTCTCAATGTCAGGACTATTCTTTGGTTCCTGCGGTTTGAGCATTACTCTACGCCTCGACTCCTCCCTCCTAACTTCAGAAAACACCTCTCGGATTGATGGTAAAGGCTTTCGGCCGAGTATTCTCCCTCTTACTTCATCTAGTTCGTGATTGAGTCCGGCTAGGAAGACATACACACGGTCATTCTCCTCCCTCTTTTTGTACCGAACGCTGTCCTTCTGGCAATCCCATTCGTCCTCATAACAGAGGTCCAACTCCTGCCATAATGTTACAAGTTCGTTGTAATATGACGTCACATCTCGATCTCCTTGTTTCGCCTTCCAAAGCCTCGTTTTTAGGTCGAAAATCTGAGACGAGTTCTCCACATCCGAATACATATCACGAACTGCTTCCCATATATCTCTTGCTGTCGGCAGAAACAGATGGGGCTTTCCTATGGCAGGTTCCATAGAGTTGATTAGCCACGCCATTATAAGAGAGTTTTCGGAACGCCATACCTTCAGACTTGGGTCATCAGCAGCTGGTCGTGGGGTTTCTCCAGTCAAATGTCCAAGCTTTCCTCTGCCATCAATCACGAGTCTGATCGATTGAGCCCACTCGAGGTAATTGCTGCCATTTAGTTTATGAATAGTCAACTGCAGAGACAGGTTTGGGCTGGAATTCTCCATGTTGTTGTTCAGCTGGGTGTTGGTTGGTTGGGGTTGATGGGTTGGCTAGGTTTGGCGTGTTTCTGAGGATGAGGTTGAATCAGAAGCTGTTTGGGAGGTTTTTTTCTGAGAGCCAGTCATAGCTGCCCTAAAATCCATGGGAGGGAAGGGTTTTTTTCGGCTCTGATACCATGAGGTTTTTTGTGAGGGAAAAATAATTCTTTTCCTTGAATTATTCCAACGATTACAGCACAATATATACAGCAAGGGTCAACTGATCCTTGGGAACAAATTACACAATCTAAGGAAGTAAATAAGGAAACAAATTAAACATAAATCAGCCAGCTAACCAACTGATTCTACAGCTAGCATTCGGAACCAATTCCTCCCTAAAGTCTAGGGATTCCATAATCTTCGGCAGGGGGCTATAATATTGTTTGAAAATAGAAGTAGAACTTACTTATAAATCAACATAAGGGTTTTCTCTTATTTAAAAAAAAAAAAAGAAAAAAAAGTAGAGCAGACACGTCCAGTTCATAAAAATGGCAGGTATCATACAGTTTATACATGTCAGGTTCCATTACTACTGACTGCTAAGTTATCTCTGCACTCTTTCAGTGGCTTTCCAAAAATATGAAGAGGAAAGTGGAGAATTTTATCTATCCTAGTGGTCCCGGGTTCTTAGGTACGTACAGTGTCATCCTTTTTGTAAGCTTCTCTGTAAAGTTTTGTTATTACTTGCTTAAGCTTTCCCTTTATGTTGTAGATAAGGGTGCTGCAGGCTTGAGAAGCAGTGCAACTACGTCTTCGAAGGTTGTTTGTCCTGATATTTCTCAAATGGCAATCTATGATCCACGACAAAAGCCTGGTGTGCAATTGATTTCTTTTTATTTTTTCAATTATTTTCTAAGGAACTTCCGTAGTGGCCACGCATCTATATAATGTTTTTTCTTTGATTTTCTTTTTTGGTTAATGGAATTACCAAGACAAGATTTATGCTCCATTATTTTTTTTTTATCACTATGGTTCAATGTGATATTGTCTCATTGTCATTGTACGTGATACACACACACGCACACATATATTTTGTAAAATTTAATGTTCCTATTCATTGGTTTGTCTGTATATTTAATGTTCCTATTAATTGGTTATTGTAATTAATAAAATAAAAATAGTCAAATGGTTTAAAAAGATTTTCGAGGCTCCCGCCTCGAGGCTCACCTCACCATGAGGCAGTCATTTGGTGCCTCAAGGCTTGCGATTTTTGTTCCAGAACAAGGCATACACCTTTTTGGAATGAGGCATGTGCCTCAAGGCGCAAATGCCTAGGCGCAAATGCCTCTAGGTAGATAGGCTATTTGAGCAGATTTTTAAAAATTTTAGCTTATTTTATTTTTTAAAGCGTGTTGCAACTTCTTTTGGGTCTTTGTTGATGCTTAAAACAAAATTAAGCCCTAAAAACAACGTTACTCTCCCATGTTTGTGCCCGCTGCTGTTCCCTTTAGCCCTCCTACAACTGCCTAACACTCTATCTTCAACTCCAGCACTCCGGTGACTGAGCAACAACGGTTCAGATTGTGTTTTTGTGGTTTTGTGATGAACATAGTTAATCTATTACTGGCTTTATGGCATTTTATGAAGTGTCTTTAATTTAATGGGTTTTTGTTTTTAGATCGAGGCTTACGCCTCTATCCGCCTTGAGGCTTACGCCTCGCCTCGATTGGGAAAAACGCCTTGGTTCCCGATTTCTCCTTTTTAAACCTTATAATAGAAAATTGGTACCATTTTTACCTCTGATGTTTGCTGTAAATCTAATGGTTTTCACATTGCTTCTGACTTTGTTTTGCTAAATATATTGTTATTTAAATAAAATTAATCATTTGATTGCAGGGACAGGAATTCTTCCAAATACGGCAGTACCTGGAGTTCCTGCTGTTTCTAACACCTTGTCAAATCCTGCTGTTGCGGTAGTGAGTGGTCAAGCAACAAATGCATTTGATGATATATTGCGAGCAACTCCACCAGCTTTGCTAGGCTTTTTAACAAACTTGCCAGCTATTGAGGGTAATATTTAACTTATCACTCCAGTAAAACGAATGCAATTTGTTTATAGTTCGTTGTGGTCAGTGTATTTTGTATTTTTGCAGCTTTAAATTTTTTTTTAAGATCTTAAATAAAGCATGGATGGCTGCTGTCCACATGATTTAGCACTTAATTTCGTTGCCATTTGTGCATTGCTGGGTTTATACCTTAATCAAGATATTAAAACGCGGTTCAATGGCTATCTACATTTGACTTACACTTGAAATGGTTCAGTTCCCTTTGTTGCCACTTCTGTCTCATCTGTTGGGTACTTTCAAGACATAGATCAGTGTTCAAAGAGCTATTTGGCTTGTACTTGAAATCTGTGCCAAAAACTTTTAGGATTAATTCTCGGTCTTTCAACCGTCTCATAGAAGATTATCCATACAGTGTTTACTTATATGAAGTTAAACCTATTCCTACATTGAGTTATATACGACAGTGAAAATCACACTGGCCATTCTTATTTGCTCTCTCTCTGAATGGCAATGATCTTTGATTCATGAATTCCTTAGCTGCTGGATGAATGTTACATTTTAAATTGTGTGCTGTGAGGAAATGTCTGACGTTAGGGTGGAATTAAAAAAATGTCTGAATTTTTTTCGCTGGAAAAAAGGGTCGTATTTGGAAATTATCACATTTGTTGACAAATTAATTGGTAAATCTCATATTTTCAGAACAAATCTTTCGATTTACCAAAGGATAGAAAGAAAAACGGGCCACCTAATATATTTCTCTTAAATCTTCAGGTCCAACCCCAAATGTGGATGTTGTATTATCCATTTGTTTGCAGAGTGACGTACCAGCAGCACCAACTAGCAATGTAAAGTCAGGGACTGCCACAACACAGTTGTGGTCTGTTGCTGCTCCTACTACAAGTGACCTCTCAGCTTCAACAAA
This sequence comes from Ficus hispida, assembly GCA_025413025.1. Lineage (NCBI taxonomy): Eukaryota > Viridiplantae > Streptophyta > Magnoliopsida > Rosales > Moraceae > Ficus > Ficus hispida. The sequence goes on along the minus strand of CM046373.1, from coordinate 3,873,052 downwards.
GTCCCATCCTGTTCCAAGTGCTTCCTCTTTCAAGCCAAATAGGAGCAAGAGGAAAGATCGAGATGGTATGTGCTTTCTTCCTTCACAGTCATTCCTAGTCTATTCTTTGAAGACTTTTTAGATAAAGCTTGGTTGATATGTTAAAAGATGTTATCATTCGAAAATATTTTCTGAACCTTTTCGAAAAATTAAGATGGAAGATAAAAAAGTAGTTCGCTTTATGATGCCTGTCATACTAGTTTTTGTTGACGTGTTAGGCTCAATATTTTTGTAACTTATGTAAACTAATTAGATTCCTATTTTTTAGGAGTTAGTTAATGTGATCTTGTAGAGTTGGTCAGTTTTATTTTTCGAAAGGAGGTTTGTACTATAAAGGACATGTTTTTGCTCTTTTTTTGTTTAAGAAATAATTCCATTGCAGTGCATTCATATTGACTTATTCCCTAGTGTCAACTTTTAGTTTTGTATATTTCCATGCAAAATATCTTGTCATTTCACAGTTAAGAATAGTTTCTGAATAACTCTCTATAAGCAAATATGGTGATAAAAGTTTAATTGTATTGTATGTATTGAAAAGAAAACAATGTACAAATAAATAGTCATACAAGATAACTATTTTAGGAAACTAACAACTGTGCAGGGAGCTATTATAGGAAACTAAACAAAACAGGAAACTAAATCAATCACCCTAATTTCCTATTCTCTATTTACACACAACATATTCGGTTTAATTGCTGAATATCTTCCAACACTCCCCCTCAACTGGCTTGTAGATGTCTTCCATAGCTAGCTTGTTGACTAGAAGTTTGAACTGCCTTTTGTGTAACCTTTGGTGAGTTTGTCAGCCATTTGTTGAGTGGTTGGCACATAGGGAACACAGATTAGGCCACTTTCAATCTTCTCCTTGATGAAATGCTTGTCAACTTCGATATGCTTTGTTCTATCATGTAGAACTGGATTGTGAGCAATCGAAATGGCAGCTTTGTTATCACAGTAAACTTTCATAGGAAAAAAAACCGAGATCTTCAAGTCTTCCAATAACCACTTTATCCACATCACCTCACAAATTCCACGTGCAAGAGATCTAAACCCTGCCTCGACACTACTTCGAGCTACAACACTGTTTTTTACTTCGCCATGTAATGAGGTTTCCTCCAATAAAGGTGCAGTAGCCTAAAGTCAAAGGCTTGTCAGTAGTACTGCCTGCCCAATCTGCATTAGTATAGACTTCAATTTGTAGGTTGTCACGTTTTCTGAACATAAGATTCTTTCTTGGTGAGTGCATGAACTAGCTCACCATGCTTACGGAAAAAACTATATCAGGACAAGTATGTGATGAGTAGATTAATCTACCCACTGGTCTCTGAAATTTTTCCCTTTCAATCACATCTTCAGGTTGAGCGGGATTAAGTTTCAGGTTAGCTTCAATTGGAGTCTCGGCAGCTTTGCACCCTAGAAGTCCCGTCTCTGAGTAGGTCAAGGATGTATTTTCTTTGGTTCACAGAGATGTCTTCTCTCGATCTTTCAAATTCCGTACCAAAAAAGTACTTCAGCAATCCTAGGTCTTTGATGTCAAAGTCTTGTGCCATCATCTTCTTCAAAGTGTCAGTTCTTCAATATCATCATCTGTTAAGATTATGTCGTCTACATAGACAATTAGGATTGCAATTTTACCTTTCTCAGAGTCTTTATAAAACATTGTATGACCAGCTTGTCTCTGATGATAACCATAACCTTTCACAGCCTTTCCAAAGCATTCGAATCACGTTCTTGAGCTTGCAGACCTTACCATGGCTGAATACCTCCTCAAATCCTTTTGGTAGACTCATGAACACTTCTTCTAAAACTCCATTGAGAAAGGCGTTCTTGACATCTGACTGGTGTAAGGGCCAGTTGAAATTAGCTGCTAGAGACAATAGCACACGAATGGAGTTTATTTTGGCAACTGGAGCAAAGGTCTCTTGGTAGTCCACCCCACATGTCTGAGTAAACCCCTAAGCCACAAGTCTTTCTTTGTATCTTTCTATACTTTCATCCGCCTTACATTTTACTGTAAACACACAATTGCACCCAACTGTTTATGATCTTTGGGTAGGTCAACAATTTCCCATGACCTACTTTTCCTTAGAGCATTCATCTCTTCCATCACTGCTGATTTCCAGTCAGGATCATCAAGTGCTTCCTGAATGTTTCTTGGTACAAACAAGTTAGAAATTTTGGATGTGAAGGCACTGCGTTTTTTTTTAGAGTTTACTGTAGGATAAATGAGATGATCAGTGCAGGATCGTTTTCCTTTCCTAATTGCTATGGGAATATTATGATCATTAGGTAAGTCATTAGGAATAGAAACGATATTAGGTATAGGCAAATTCATTAGGACTAGGAACGATAGGTAAGTCATTAGGAATAGAAACGATATTAGGTACAGGTAATTCATCAAGACTAGGAATGATATTAGGTGGAGGAATATCTAGAGTACCTGAACTTTTTCCAGGTTCATTATCCAGGGCTTCAGATTGAACTTGTGCTGAAGAGACAGTAGGCTCTCTCCTCTTTTGATGATTTTTTTTCTTTGTATAAACACGAAGTTTGTATTCCGTTCGTTACGAACTCTAGTTAGTATTTCTCTCCCTGTCAAAGATTCAACAATGCCTGGCAAAACAATATTAGGCATAACATTTTCCTTGTCATTTAAATCCTGGTTTAGAGATATGGGTTTAGAAAAAAGGTTTTCGCATTCCACAGTTTTTGGTAGAGTGGGAATAGCATCCCAAAAATTTTCTTACTCTTTTTGTTTCTCCCCCTTAAGAAATTTTTTTTGAAAGTAAGGCAATAGTTTTCCTAGTTTTTGGGTTAAAACACTTGTATCCTTTCTTATTTGGTGCATAACCAATAAAACACATTTTTCAGCCCTTGGATCTAATTTGGACCGCTCTTTACTAGATAAATGAACATAAACCGTGCAGCTAAAAATTTAATAGGAAGGTTAGATTGAATACATGTTTCAGGAAAATTTTTTTTAAGACATTCAAGGGGTGTATTATAGTTTAGAACACGAGTGGGCATCCTGTTGATCAATTAGGATGCAGTTAAAACAGCTTCTCCCCAAAGATATTTGGGAACATGTATGGAAAATATAATGGCACATGAAACTTCAAGTAAGTGTTTATTTATGCGCTCAACAATACCATTTTTTTGAGGTGTATCAACACAAGTAGATTGATGATAAAAGCCTTTCACTTTTAAAAAACTTATGAGAATTTTAAAATACTCAGTTCCATTATCAGTATGAAGAATTCCAATTTTAGTTTGAAATTGGGTTTCAACCATAGAATAGAAAATTTTAAATAAGTTTTTTTAACTTCAGATTTTTCAATTCATTAAATAGCAACATAAACGAGTATGATCATCAATAAAAGTCAAACCATTTTTTACCAGAAATAGTATTGATCCTTGAGGGATCCCAAACATCACTATGGATTACAAGAAAAGGCCTCGAAGCTTGATAAGGCCTTGAAGGATAAATAGTTAGAAAATGAAATTTAGAATGCGATTTTCAAAATGAAATTTAGAAAAATCCAAACCACGAAACAAGAGGAAATAATTTTTTAAGATAAGGAAAACTAGGATGCCCTAGCCTATAATGCCAAAGCATAATTTGGTCCTTAACAGGGATAGAACTAATACTACTTAAACCTTGACCTTCTTTATATTTAGAGTCTTTATCTTCAAAATAGTAGAGACCATCTATCAGTTTAGCACTGCCAATCATCGTCCCAGAGCTCTGTTCCTGAAAAATGCAATGAGATTCAAAAAAGGTGACGCTACAGTTAGAGTCTCTAGATTATTTGCCAACTGATAGAAGATTACAGGCAAGTTTAGGAATATGGAGAACAGATTTAAGAGAGATGGTTTTAGATAGATTAACCAAACCTTTACCACCTATAAGAGAATATGAACCATCTTCTATACGAATCTTTTCATGACCAGAACAAGGGTTGTAAGTATGAAATAAATTAGAAAAACTTGTCATATGATCGGAAGCTCCTGAATCAATGATCCAAGGAGTAGAATAAAAAGGAAAATGACAAGTTAGGGCATTTGATTCACTACCTGTTTGAGCAAGAGAAGTATTAGGAGTACCCAACAATCCAGAGTTAGATTTCAGCAGCTTCAGAAGGTGATCCATCTGCACTTTGTTAAAGGGGACAGAGGGAACAGTTTCGGCCTCGTGCAGTGGGAGAATGGTTGAATCGGCCTTCTTGTGAGCCCTTCCAATTTGCTGGTTTACTGTGAATCTTTCAGCAGGTGTCACGTGTATGGCGTGGTTTATTGCAATGATCACACCAAACGCGGGGCTTTTCATCAGGCCTTTTAGAAGTGGTTCGGCCAGCATTAATACCAACAGCAAGGGCAGAATTTTCAACAGTACTGCCAGAGTTCTTTTTGCCATGAATAACAAGGTGGCGGCTCTCCTCACAAAGAACTTCGTAAAACACTTCTCCAATAGATGGAAGTGGCTGCCTGCCGATTATCCTGCCTCCAACCTCTTCAAACTCAACGTTGAGGCCAATAAGGAATTTAAAAATACGGTTGTTCTCCCCCGTTTTCTTATAATGGTTACAATCCTCCGGGGATTTCCACTCATAATCATTAAACAAATCTAAATCCTGCCAAAGGCGTTTCAAGGAATTAAAATACTTGTAACACTATCCTCACCTTGGCGGATCTCTCCAAGTTTCAACGTCAATTCATACACTTGAGACTGATTTCCCAAGTCGGAGTACATTTGATTGACGTTGTCCCAAATTTCCTTAGCCGTGTGATAGCACATGTAGTTGGAGCTTATATCTTCCTCCATTGAATTCACCAACCACGTCATCACCATAGAGTTCTCGGCATCCCACGTGGGGTAGGTTGAATTCTCGGGTGCAGGCTCCTTCTCTCTTGTCAAACAGCCGATTTTGCCCCTGCCACAGAATATACATGCGCACGGAGTGGGACCAGTGTAGAAAATTTTCTCCATTCAGTTTTATGGTAGTAATTTGGATGGAGTGAGATTCCAAAGTGGGGACCTGGGTTGTAGTGGCTTTTGGCAGGTTTATAGGGGTATTTGTGGACTGCTCAGGAATGTTTGTGGACTCGGAGACAACGTCAGACATGGTGGGAACGGCCAGGGTTTTTTCTTGCTCTAAGAGGATCGGTTTTTCTCTAATACCATATAAGCAAATATGGTGATAGAAGTTTAATTGTACTGTATGTATTGAAAAGAATACAATGTACAAATAAATAGTCATACAAGAGAACTATTCTAGGAAACTAACAACTGTACAGGGAGCTATTCTAGGAGACTAAAAAAACAGGAAACTAAAACAATCACCCTAATTTCCTATTCTCTATTTACACACAAAATATTCGGTTTAATTGCGGAATATCTTCCAACACTATCGGTGTCACTGTTGATGATGGATTCAGAATTTAATTTAGTTTCTGAAGAAAAATTCTATATACTAAATAAAAAGATAAACTTCTACACTATTTTGGTCAATAAACATTGATCTACAAATTTAAGTAGCCTATTTGTTTATAATCCTGTGGTGGTAAAAAAAAAAAAAAAAAGAAGTTATTATCTCAAGAAATAAGCAAACTTGTTAAAAAAAATAGCGGCAAGAAAAAAATTTTAGTAGTGAAATGAAAGAAAAAGGTGAGAATAAGGAAGATGAGTGAGAATACAAATAAAGTTATAATTACCATATTGAGGGAGGGTGAGAGAAGTAAACAAAATCAATTAGCATTTATACAGAAAGAGAAATGGCAATTATGCTGAATGTTTGATGGTGTTTGGTAAAAGGCAATTAAGTTGTGAAGTGGATTACGTGGGTCGACTTAACCAAATATTGGTTTAAAAAATTTCAGATGGAAAATATATTTTGATTTGGAGGAATGAAGTTAAGTGGGGGCATTGATATAAATTTAAATAGAGCATAAGTTGAAATTTACTATAAAATCGGACGAGATTGAAAAATCTAGTTGTTTTTTATTTTTATTTATTTATTTTTTGGGTGGAGGGTGGGTGGGGTGCTGTTTTGTGCATCTGTGGCGTTGGCCTTGGTTTAATTTGCTCTAGGCCAACATTCTAGAACGCATGTAATGCCTCGATCAATTCCACTGTTTGGAGTCATTTATGTAGGAAGGAGAACATAATTGAGGACTAGGTTGATTCTGATCGGCAATTTGCATTTGTTTCGTACTAGAGGATAATGCATTGCTACTGTAGAATATGGCTATGTTTGTGCTTGTATTTTACATGGAAATCTTTTGAGGGAAATATTGACAAACTAGAGTCTGCGTCATTAATAGGGCAAGATGATGATGACACTAGGACCGTCCAGAGCCAGCCACTACCAAGAGATGCTTTCAGGATAAGACAGTTCCAGAAAGCTCGGCGTACTGCTTCGCAAACGGGATCAGCGTCTTATGGAAGTGCTCTTTCTGGAGATTTATCTGGTAGCAATAGCTGATTTACAACCTTTTTGTACCTTCTTTTTACCCTAGGCTGCTTTCTTTTTCTTTGTTCCTCTTTTCTTTTGGATTTTGACCTTTTTCCTTTGGTAAATTGTTTCTTATAGGACTTTATTCGTATCTCAAAGTAATCATTTGTTTATTCTCTCAATTATGGCAAGCGTGATAGTTGTCTTCAGATTTGATCACTAGCTTTAAGCACTATTTAGCTACTAGAAATGTTTATAATGCATGTGAAAAAGGGTCAGTTAGTACTTCCTTGCCACTTTCCATAATTTCCTCTCCACTCTTTGAACTGCATTATATATATATATATATATATATATATATAGGGTATGGTTGTGGTAGAGACCCTCTGAGGGTCACTACTGGTAGAGTCCTTTTTTAGAACGTTAAGATTTAATCGAACAGTTCAAATGTTGATGGTGTACGATATTTATCATACACCTAACCTCACACAATCATTCCCACCTAAACTCTTCTTCGTCGCCGGCGATCTTCCCGTAGCCGGCGACGGACGCCGGCAACTCATCCCCGACGCCGGCGACTTATCTCCGACGCCGGCGACCCAACTCCGGCCACCTCCGGCCCCCAGCCGCGGACGCCGGCCGTCGCCGCCGTCGGGGGAGGGGCGTCGTCGGGGGTGGGGGGAGGCCGGGGGAGGGGGGTGGGGCCGGGGGCCGGGGGTGGGGGCCGGCGGGAGGGAGGGGAAGAGAGAGAAGGGGGAAGAGAGAGAGAGGGGAAGAGAAAGGGGGGGTCGTCGGGGGGGTGCCGGCCGGGGGAGGGTGGCTGCCGGGGGTGGGGGGAGGCCGGGGATGGGGGCCGGCGGGAGGGAGGGGAAGAGAGGGAAAGGGGAAGAGAGAGAGAAAGGGGAAGAGAGAGAAAATGTTGTCGCCGGCGGCGACGGTCGGCGTTCGGGACTTGTGGGCGGAGTTGGGTCGCCGGCGTCGGGGATTAGTCGCCGGCGTCCGTCGCCAGCGGCGGAAAGATCGTCGGCGATGGAGAAGATTTTAGGTGGGAATGATTATGTGAGGTTAGGTATATGATAAATATCGTAGACCATCAATATTTGCGCCGTTCGATTAAATCTTAATGGTCTAAAAAAATACCGTACCGCTCTACCACATATTTCCCATATATATATATATATATATATAACATATTATACAAGTGAGAATGACATGGCACTTTTTTTTTTCAACCTACAATCTATTGTATAAAGTTTACTCCTTTTCCATTTATAATCCACATGGCATACTCATTTTTTCACATTCAAAACCACAAAAGGACAAATTATTTACTCTTCCCACTTTTTTTTTTTGTTTTTTTTGTTTAAAATGAATACCCTAACTTCTTTTCATTATGTTTCTTTTTATTTTTGTTTATTTTTTTATTTTTATCTTTTGTTGTTTTAACATTATAATTTTTTATTTGTCATTTATAGATAATAAGTTGATATATTTAACTGATATTTTTTTGGTAAATAATATATTTAATTGAAATTATAATTTTTTTTTTTTTTGAACTTGAGGGTGGGGATTTGAATTTTGTTTTTAGGTGGAGTCAAGTGTGATATTATCATTAAGCTATGCCTGTAACTATGAAATTGTAAATTACTCTTTACCATATTTATCATATATTTTCATAGAAATTTGAATTTTTTATTAGTGAAATATGAGTAATGAGATTCAATTTCTAGCTTCTTTTTTTTTTATGTGTTAGTTTTTTTTTAAACAAAAAAAAAAAAAAAAAAAAAGTACAGATGGGGGACGTGCCTACGTGCCCAAGGCACGTTACTAGTGTCTGATGATTCTTTGATCCCTTAGATTCGTGGTTTAAGTTAGGGGCGTTTAAAATCTGTGAATTTAAGATCCACGTCCACCCTTCGATCAAAACTGTTTCATCTATTTATCTCAAATGTAAATGATAAATTTTCACTTTTTTGAAATATGTATAACACTTATTTTTCTACTTTATAGTATTTATATTACTTTGGTACTTCTAACAAAAATGATCTAAATACATGTTTCATTATAACAGATAATTGAAATTTTATATTCAAATGTAACCATTCAAATTGAATGAATATTTTAATACAATAAGTGATTCAAATTAATACTAAATTTCTCAAACATTTTGTAAATATGTTATTTATGTGTCTTAGCTTTCGTTAATATGTTATTCACCTCTTTCTTCTCTTTCTTCCTCAAGTGGACATGTACGCCAATCTACCAGCCAACTTATTTGCTTAATTGCGTGTTTATATAAAGGTCGCCATCTTAGGGTCGGGGACGTAGTTGATGTGGCCATAGGGACAGCTTAAGCCCTCCCCAACCAAACAACAACCCAAACCCCACACCACCATACTTTGAAAAAGTTTGGGAATTTTCCGCTTCAATTAATTTTTTGACGAAAAAATACACATCAAACTTGTTTGAAGCATGAGTTATGGAGGATAAATGTGAAACACTTATAATTAAGTTAAAAAGGTACTTGATTGTCATTTTTTTTCCCTTAGATTTCTCTCTTATAAGTAACTTTGTTATTTCACATTTAATAAGGGTATTGGGTGTCAGAAGTGCTGCTAATGTGTGCCATTTCATAGTTATATACTTAATACCCCTAATTGATGCTTTAGACAAGTGTTAGATATATTTTTTCTTCAAAAATTTAATTAAGGGGGAAAATTCGTAAACTTTTCCAAAGTTCAGAGAGAGAAAGTTACGAATTGAAGTTTGGTTGGTATTTTGTGACAAGGCCTAGAGTTTCGGGAAAAAAATTTGTCCCTTTAATTTTGTATATACATATATGAGTAAAGTTACATCAAGCCCCCTTAAAAAGTTGCATGAAGCTCACCCTAAAAACTTAAAATATATTTTAGACACATGAAATTCAAAATCATTACCTAAAAAGATGCAATAGTTACAAGTTATAATTGTAAGTCCCTCGAAAAAGTATTCATGGCTTCGTCAATGCTTAGGGTTATTTATTTATTTATTTATTTGGTTTTTCACCTTTGCACTTGAGATTCATTTGTTTGCATAATGTTTTGAGAAAATTCCCTAAATAACTATCTTTTTTTTGCAGCATAATACAAATTCCCTTATCTTAACAAATATGATAAACTTTAGTTTACTTTCGTTTAATTATATCATATTGATATAATGTTAATTTTTATGTTATATTGGTATAATGGTATTTAAATTTATATCCTTCAGATACTTTTTCCTTTTTTTTGTTTTTTTGTTTTTTCTTTCGGCTAAAATGTCATTAAACGTTGAACTCACGTGAACTATGATCCACACCGGCATACACCACCCAAAAAAAAAAAAAAGGTCTGTGGGAAAATGCTAGAATTGATCCAAATAAATATATATTGTTGTGAAAGATTGTGTAAGTGGATACCACCCTACTAGCTTTAAACTCAAATGGTTACCCTTCATTCAAGTTTGTTTAAAGCAAGTTTGCTACAACTAGCTTTCATTGAAAGACCTTTGCTCATAAGCATTTTGGTTGCCAAATTTGATGTCATAGAGATACAATACTATTGGGATCTATATGTGCCATAAGGATAGAAAATCAATTATAGGGATTTTCTGTAAATATGGCATTTTGATATTAATAAAAAGAGGTTATTCATGTTTAATAAGTAGTGTCATATTTACTTTCATTTGTTGATTGTATGATTATTTTGAGCAAACATAAAATACTCCTAGGCTATTGGTAATATATCGGATTACCATACGTATACGGGGTATACATAGAAGACGTGGTAATTTGATAATAGTCTAAATAAATAGTCCGCAATCGATGGAATAAAATTTGGGGATCTTATTTATGATAAGATTGTAAAGGTTGTCTACTTCCTTGGAGGGATGGTTTGTCTTGACCATCGGATTAGTTCCGAGTAGAAACTTTAATGTATACCAGTATTGAGGTATGACATTGGACTGGACCTAAGGTGTTAATTGATTCGGTTTAATAATTCCGTTTATAAGAATCAATGACGCTTTGATTATCATCCTGCATTAATCTTAATCCTGAAATAAATACTTGAGTTCACATCCATGACTTATGCACTTTGATCCACTATAGGTGAGACGTTGATAATTGATAGTCAATATACTTGTGTTTTTGGTGTATAACTTATGGATGGAGAAATCAAGATTCATAGATACGGAATCCATAGCTATCTTAACGATAGTACATGTTATCTACTTAAAGGTATTATTATGGAATTGAAAGATAATATAACAAGATCTTGACCATCAGTTTATTTTGTGTTTTCTGATGGTTTACCGATTATATGGCTTTACAATTGGTGATTCTTTCATTGGAGAATAATGGAACTTTAAGTTCAAATGATTGAAAAGGTAAAACGGAAAAGTCCTTAATTCAATCATGGATAGCATATGGGGATTAAGCAAGTAATGAATAAATCATGAAAGAAGCATTACGTTAGAGAGCTTTCGTAATACGGTATGTAAACGGGAGTTCAGCTTCAGACTTTTAGTAGAATAATCTTGAAGTTGATAATTGATAAATAATTAATCCGGGATTAATTTTTCACAATTATAGGAGCCTCTTTACATATTTCTATCAGGTCCCTCTACTAGCTCATATAGTTTCACAAAGCGTCTCGGGATTTGTTTCTAATGAGATCGGTAAATTAAATGGGAATTTAATAATGTTTATTAAGACATGGTACTTTCTAACATGCAATCCCGAAAGGATTGGACATGTGAAATTAATGTAGACAAATAATGTGATTTATCAACATATGATTGGTTGTAAATAAAATAATTATTTATTAATTATTTTGGTTAATTGAATTTTGAAAATAAGGTTGTGCTTGAATTATTTAATTTTTGAAAATAAAATTTTTCTCTCCTAATTATAGGGCATGGTTTTTTAATGGACGGAGGGAATAAGATTTTGTTTCAAATTGTTTAAATATATTACAAACATTAAATTATTAATTGATTTAAATAATGGACCTTATTTGATAGATTTTCTTTTCTTAAAGAATGGTGGACATTTTTTTGGTGGAAAGGAAATCTAAAATATTTCATTTATTTAAATTAATTAAATATGGATAATGTTTGTGGAAAATATTTATTTAAATTCAAAGAAAAAAATCTTATTTAAATTCAAAGGTGTAAAAGGAGTTTGAATCTAGATATGATTAGGACTTTTTAACTAGTCTAGATTCTTGATTTAAATTTGAACTATCAATCAATATCCATATGATGTGGAGCACAAATTTTTTGAGTTTCTCCTAGTAAAAAACCATCCATAAGGTTTAAAGAACCTAGCCCGAAATTTGAATGATCTTTTAGTTCAAAAGATTATCCAGAAAAATAATTATTAATTATTTTTCAAGTAGGAGATATTTTTGAAAAAGGATTGAAGTATTATATAAAGGCTAAGGGTTCTTAAAAAACCAACTATCATATCATACTCATAGGTAGGCGGTTTTTTGGGAGAGAGAGAAATGTCAAAATCTAGGTTTTTGTGCTTGAGAAAAATTCATCCTTTTTGGGTGTGAGAAAAAGAGAGAAATTTTCATTGAATCAAAACTATGAGTAAGGTTAAGCCAAGTGATATTTTTCATAGAAGGTTAACCGATTCCTATTTTGTAGTTTTGAAGAACGAACCCGAATCGAATTCTCAACTAGGTATATCGGGATTGAGAAGGTGGGATCTAGACTTCGGAAGAATTATCGATCGCTTGGATTCATAGCACGTGTGCCCATACACACTCTGAGACGTAGGGACTTAAGAATAGTAGAGAAGACACGTTGGTCGACGCTCTAGCAATTCCGGAATCCGAGAAACAAGGTACGTTTGATCATGTATTTAATTTATTGTTATATACATCATGAGCTTCTTTTCTGAATCGGCATAAAAATTTTATGCCATCTCCAATAAAAATTGTTATTGAATCTCCAATAAAATTAATTATAAGGCCATCTCTAATAAAAATTGTTATTGAATCTCATGCAGAGAATTCAAGGAGATATTTGTAGGCCTAGATAGTCAGCATGTGCACCATTTATATATTTTATATTGTTGATAGATGTTTCTAAACGTCGGTCACATGTCTGTTTGCTATCTACTCGCAATGTTGCATTTTCAAAATTTCTTGGTCAAGTTGTCCGATTAAGCTAGGAACAATTTTTAGATTATACAATCAAGATAGTTCATCTTGACAATGAAGGTGAATTTACTTCCCAATGAAGATAAGACCCAGGTACCTGAACATATTGAAAATGTTGAGATCTCAACTATATTAGTACTGAAAAAAAAAAATGGAATCATCATAAAAATTGTTGTCAACAACATATATTTACATATAAAGTATATATTATGAAAGAAAGCAAGGATCTTAAGTCCGTCGAAGGATGCTGACGTAGACAAGATTGGCCAAAATGGAAAGATGTAATCTAGACATAATTAATTTCTCTTGAAAAGTGGGCAGTATACGAACCTGTAGTCCAAACACCTGATGATGTTAAACTAAAAGGGTACAAATGGATTTTTGTGCGCAATGATGAGAAAAATGAAATTGTGAGATATAAAGAATGAATTGTTGCACAACACTTCTTGCAAAGATCAAATATTGAATTTGAGAAGACATATTCTCTTATGGAAGATATAATAATGTTTAGATATTTGAATGTGGTTGTCTCTTAAGTACTTGATATGCATCTAATAGATGTGGTGACCACATACATATATGGATCACGAGATAGTGATATTAAAATGCAAATCCCTGAAGGATTCAAGATGCCTAAGCACTAGTTAATACCCTAAGAAGATTAGCTCAATTAAATTACAAAGATCTTTATGTAGACTAAAACAATCTAGACACATGTGATACAATAGCCTTAGCGAATATCCTTAAAGGAAGGATTTGAAATAATCCTATTTGTCCATTCATTTTTATTAAGGGATCAAAATCCATATTTGCTATTATTATTGTATATGTTGATGGTTTGAATATTATTCGGATTTCTGAAGAGTTCATAGAGACAATAACATACTTAAAGAAAGAATTTGAATTTGAGATGAAAAATCTCGAAAAAGGTTTTGTATTGGCTTATAGATCGAGCATAGTCAAATGGAATATTTATCCTTCAAGCAACTTATACCAAAAAGCTCCTTAATTGTTTTTATATAGAGAAAGACCATCCATTGAGTATCATTAAAAAAAAAAAAAGTATCCTTTTTGTGTGGTGATACAACGACATCATGGCGCTCTAGAAAACAAAGTTGTGGTTCATGAAGCAAGCTGAGAATGTGTACAATTGAGATCAATGAATAAATAAAGAGAAAACATACAAATTATACTCGAATCATGGATGCCCAATGGCATTGAATGAAGACAATCCAACATACATTGCTCAGGTTAAGGGAGGCTACATAAAAGATCTGTTAACTGAATCACTTCCTACCGCAACATTCAAGAGATTGGCGCAGAAGAATTGAAGATACATGATCGATATCAAAGAAGCAAAAATCATGTTTACATGAGGGGGAGATAATTATGCACCGCACTCTTTTTATCCTTAGCTAAGGTTTTGTTCCATTGAGTTTTACCTAACAAGGGTTTTAATGAGATAGTTTTTTAAAAGTGTGATATAACAAGAATATTGTACCCTTTTTCTTTAATTAGGATTTTTTCTCACAGGATTTTTTCTATACGGTTTTAACGAGGCATATTCTTATAGGGTGGACATCCAAGGGGGAGTGTTGTGAAAGATTGTGTAAGTGGATGCCACCCTACTAGCTTTAAACTCAAGTGGTTACCCTTCATTCAAGTTTTGTTTAAAGCGAGTTTGCAACAACTAGCTTTCGTTGAAAGACCTTTGTACATAAGCATTTTGGTTGCCAAATTTGATGTCATAGAGATACAATACATGGCCTTGTGTTCCTATAAATAGGGCTTCGTTCATTTAGTTTCACATACACCAAAAAAAAAAAAAAAAAATCTGTAGAATAGAAGAGAGAGAGAGAAAAATTTAAGATAGAGAGAGAGAGAAAAAAAAAAGGAACGAATGAGCTAAATATTATTAATAAGAGAAAACTTTCTCAATATTTTAATTTCTCTGCATTGCTATTTATTTTATACTGCTTTTCAAATAATTTTAGGATCTGTTTGGTAAATGAATTTGAGTTGAAAAAATATAATTTGAGTTGAAAATTTTTGTTAACTTTTCAGAAAAGATAAAAACTTTTTCAAAAAAAATCAAAAACGTTTTTAGAAAAATATAAAAACTGAGATAAAAAAATATAGTTTAAACTCGACAAACCAGGCCTTATATTTTATCAATCGAGAGAAATTAAGAGAACAAAATGGGGGTAGGTAAGTTGGCGGGTAGGTAAAGGCCTGGCCGCCATTGATAAAACACCTCCATAAATCACAACACATGAGAAAAAGCTCAAAGAATTCAGAGCTCTTAAAGAAAGAAACAACAAATCAAAAAGAGTTCTCAAACATGGGGATATACTCAGCCGCCATGGAAGAGATTACATGGTACACGGGGCTTTCTCCGGCGGCCTTCTTCACCATCGCAGCTCTGATGGTGGTCGTCTACAAGACCGTCTCCTCCATGTTCGTCTCTCCCGAGGATTTCAACAGGCCTCCAGTCGCCATGTCCCTCAACGTCAACCAGACTTCCCAATCAAATTCCGATTTTCTCAATAACGTTTTGGGTCCGACTCCGACTCCGACCACCACCACCACCGACCACCAACCGATCCAGTTGGGAGACATGACCGAGCAGGAACTCAGAGCCTATAATGGTTCGGATCCCAATAAGCCTCTCCTTGTTGCAGTCAGGGGTCAGATCTACGATGTCTCTTCTTCCAGGTACTTTAAAGAATCTTTTCTTTTTTCTTTTCTTCTGACAACATTTAAGAGCCTACTCATAAAGAAAATATGCAATCTTTTGGGTATTTAGCGATTGCCCAGATGAAATATTTGATCGATTTATGCTTTTAAATCAAGAAAAATGGCATGGGGGTTGTTGGATCTGTGTGGAATTGCACGCTAAGTGGGGTTGTTGGATGCGTGTGGAAGTTTTTTGCACGCTAAGTGTTTGATGAAATGCGCAGGATGTTTTATGGACCTGGAGGGCCGTATTCGATGTTTACGGGTAAGGAAGCGAGCAGAGCGTTGGCTCTGTTGTCGTTTAAGGCTGAAGACATTAATGGAAACCTTGAAGATTTGGGTCCTGGGGACCTTCAAATTCTGGAGGATTGGGAGGACAAATTCATGGAGAAATATGCCAAGGTTGGGCGGCTTGTGACAGAGTCAACTACGGCGACTAGCCATGCAGAAAGTGGAGAGGAAGCTCAAAAGAAAGAAAATTAGGAATTTTACACCATTTGGTCGGTAGTTATTATTTTTTTAAAATTTTTTTTGGGTAAAAAGATGTTGTCATACGTTGGTAATTTGGCGAAAATCTTGTATGAAGAAGTTGCGTACATAGAGTTCGTGAAATTATTCAGTAGATTAGATGTAATATTATATAAAGCACTCGTCTAATAAAGATTTATTTGCATAATTTATTCGTGTCACATATATTTAATAATTTTTCCCCTTCTTAAGCTTTGCATTAATAGTTTAGTTAAAATCACTCATAAATACTTCCTTTAAATTTCTTTTATTCATTAAGGGTGGGGTTTGGAACTTCAAGGTAGAGTTTTGGAGTTTTTTTTTTTTGTTCTTTAAAAATCATTTGTTCTCACGATTTAATTTTGGGTAGATTTATTGACACCCCTAATTTTACTTTCTCATCCATTTTTTAAAACAACATACTATATTAATTTTTGAATTAAATAACTACTTATTCCACCCCTTAATTTTTCCAAAAAAACCTTTATAAATTAATTTTTTACTTTTTTCTTTCTTCTCTTATTACGGTCTAAATCCTTATATATATTTGTTCCTTATTTTTTTTTAAATATTCTATTTTGTTGTTATTTTTTAATTCATTTCCACAAGAATTTTTTAAGAGAATATATATTTTTTTTATATTTTGTTTGTTATTATTCATAATTTTCAATAGTTTTTGTAGTTCTATGTTATAACTAGTTTTTTGTTTTCTAAGAAATAACAAGCAAATGGAAAACATGTATGCATGATATGGAAATATAATCAAATAAAATGATTTGATTGGTAATTCATTTTATAAATAATTAAGAGAATTGGTTAGAAATTTATGCAAACTCTGAATGGCGAGCTTTTTCTAATTATCTAATAAAAGTATTAACTAAGTTCATCACATTGTCAACTATGCTTGTGGAATACTCAGCTTCATCAGTATATTATCCTCAAGTTTTTATAGTCTCAAGAAGAAGTATACAAAAGAATAAGTTCATAGATTTTTATCTCAACATACAAACTGGCAAAGTATTTTTATTAGATATCTTAAAAAAAAAAAAAAATCTTGTGAGAAAAAATTTAAAAATAAAAATAAAACAAAACAAAACATATTTTAAAAAAACTAGTAGTGATTTAGATTTAATATGTGGAGAAAAAATAAAAAAAGAATAAAGACAAATAATTTAATTATGAGGGCTTTTGGGAAAACTAAGGGTGGACATGTAGTTCTAAAATTAATTTGTTGATGATATTGGAAAGTGGGTGGGAAAAATAAAATACGGGGTGTCAATAGACACACTCTTCAATTTCAAGTCAACATTTTTTTTTCATTTTCAGAAAAATAAAACTTTTAATGGCTATGATTTTTTTTAATCAAAATGATATGATTTTTACATTTAAATGCTCGCAACAATGACATTAACGGTGCGATATCCGTATTAACATTTTTTTCGAACACATTTAAGATTTGTATACTAATTAAGTATCACTTAACTTACATTTCAACCAAACAAACATTTCAATTGAAAAAACTCTAAAACTCTAACTTCAATTTGTGTTTCAAACGGGACTTAACTTTTAAATAGTATGGTTTTTTATCATTTGAAGAAGGATTAGTATCATAAATCCCCTTTGAATTATACACCTTGATTCATTTGGCCCTTTGAATTTTTATAACCATTCAAAATACCCTTTGATCTTGCGAAACCCTGAAACACAAATGCATTTCATGACACATTCGGGTTAGAAAGTTCCTAATTGTGTCATCTATTTTAAATTTCATGAATAGCATGCATCTTCTCAATTTTAGTGCCTAATCCAAACACTATATATGTGATGAATGAGGTTGTGTTTCAAGGCTAGATGAAAAGTAATTTATTAAGTGCTCTTGTAGTGATGAGTGACATCAACAATTTTTGTGAGTCACTTAAATTAAGATTATTATATATGACAATCTTATTTTGCAATGTAAACAATTAGAATTCATCAAAATAAAATCAACTGTAGATTAGCATAAAATAGTAGCTAAATCTATAAATAAATTGTGTCAATCTTATGTGGCACATAAAAAAATATGGAAGAAATTCCATTGTCAACATTTTATTGTGAAAATTTACCTTTAGAACCATGGTGGAGATTATGAAATAAATCAATACTAATGGGCTAATGGCGATTTAACCCAAGGGACCAAAGTGGAGAAGATAGCTCAAAAATAGATACCATGTGGGGAAATCGGTTTTGGCATTTTGGAGCCAAAATTTGAGTCTTGATGCAAGTATTGCAAGAGACCAAGCATGCTCTCAGTTTCCAAGAGATTGCATGCATAACAAAGGAAAATATGACACACAAGGACAAGTATATATTAGTAGAGCTGGCAAATCGTGTTCGCGGGCTGTGTTCGGGCCAGTCCGATTACGGCACGACATGATTAGCTTGAACACGAACACGACACGATTAATAAACGGGTCACGAACCCAAACACGAACATGACACGATTAATAAACAGGTAGCACGACACAACACGCGAACACGATTATTAAACGGGCCAAGACGGGTTGACACGAAAACAAACACGTTTATGACCCATTTAACACGAAAAACCCGTTAACGGCCCATTTAACACGAAAAAGCCCGTTTACGGCCCATTTAACACGAAACGGCTTCCGGACCCATTTAACACAAAAATTATGGAAAAAAAATCACTTAAAATTTTAAATTCACTAACACATAAGTTTAAATTCACTAACACTTAAAATTCTAAATTGTCACATAATCAATATCCAAAATATTAATAGAAACATCAAAAGGTAACAAAATATTAATACAAAAGGAAATACTTTCTTACTTGAGAATCATAGTATCATAGGTTCCATCTCCATAAATCTTCAAAAGTTTCCAAATATTTCAACCTATTCAAGAAATTTATGAGAATGAAATTAAAGCATATTTAAAAACTATCTAAAGATTAAAAAAAAATGTCACTATGTCTAAATTACCTTCCATTTGGACATCTGCATTTGAGGAGCTGGGATTGTTTTGGAGTTAAACATATTTTATAGTATTGTCAAATACTTAGTTGCTTTAAACAACAAGCAAAAGAATAAACTACAATAGCAATTTGAAGACAACAAGTAAAAAATACAGAAATGATGACAAAAATATTTAAATATTATTTCTGAATTTTTTTTCATGGTCAATAAGAATTTGGAAAGTTGAAGTTCAAATTTGAAAAATATAGTTTCAAAATGATGAGTAAGTTTTACTGTTTTACATCATAATAAATTTATGTCTTTGTTAACTATAAGATTACCCTAATATCCTAATCCAAATATATACACATAATTAGGTTTACTATTTTATATTATTAACTAATTAACTATAACTATAATTTGTTTACAATTTTATATTATTAACTAGTTAATTATAAGATTATTATTTTATATCAGAAGCAACATCTCCATAACTTCTGATTTATATTGTCTCAATAGTGGAAATTCTTCAATAGTTATTTTTTGGTCTTGTATCAAACACACAAATGGGCCTATACTTGTTATAAAAAGAGCTTTAGAATAGTTTGAAAATTCTAACATAAACGTGTTAAACGTGTTAATCGTGTTAGCCCATTTCCGGCCCATTTATTTTCGTGTTAAACGTGTCGACCCAATTTCGACCCAATTATTAAACGTACGTTCCAAACCCATTTATTACGTGTCGTTCTCGTGTCGTGTCACCGTGTTGTGTCCGGAATTACCGGCCCTACATATTAGTACATGTCATAAGTTGTCCTTAGTAAAAAGGGATTCAAATCACCACAAACACACACTAGGCTTGGGGTTTTTGCTGGCGATGATGGGTTAAAAAATTGCTCAAAATGCCCAAGAGTTTTCCCATAAAAGGTTTATAATGAAACCATTGCACCTAGTGTCTTTTACCTAGCAAAAACTATACTTTTTTCTTCATTTTCCACTACAAAACCACCCTCTATTCGGTTGATTTTCTCTCCTCAAAAGTCACCAACTTTTCAACCATTCTCACACTCCTCCCAAGCTAGCATAGAACTGCACAAAGATATGATGAGCATATTTATATCTATATTTTACCCTTTATCCTATTTGTTTTAGTTATTTTTATTCATAAATTCTATCTAATTAGTATGTTTATATTGAATAGGACCAATTGGAGTTTAGAAGACAAATTAGAAGATTAGAAGATATCATACATATGGTTGGGCTTGGATAAGAATAGGGCTTCAATTTTGAAATTAGTAAATAAATGCAGCACATTTGGATAAACTTCAGATGAAGTCGGAAATGAGAAAACAAAAAGGGGCAACTGCCTTCTGTATGATTGGCCCCTGGATTGAGGAAAGTTTTATGCCATTTTGTATATACTAGTGAAAGCACACACTCCACGCATATACATAAGTCTGCTAAATTTATTGGACCAATATTGTAACTATTTTATTTAAGTTTAATTTTTATATTTAAAAATGTTAGTTTTGAATCATTAGTTAAAAAGTTATTTTGAAAGGAGCTACGATGTAATTTGTAAATATAAAGTTTAGAAGGGTATTTCGCATTGATGCCCCATAAACTTGTCATTTTATGATAATTTATCCTCTAAATTTTTAATTTTGACAATTTACCCCTAAATTTACTAAATTATTGCAATTACCCTTTTAGTTAATTTTACACTAAATAAAAGATTTGAAATTGGAAGATTTGCCTTAGGATTTGTAGTAGATTTAGAAATTATTTTTTGAAAATGGGTTTTTCCATGTTTACATGAGGCGTACGTAAGATTTTTATAACTAATTTAATAGGAAATTAATTTATAGGGGTTACATTACCACAAATTTAACATGTTAAGAAAGTAAATTGTCAAAATTAAAAGTTTAGGGGTAAGTTATAAAAATGTGACAAGTTTAAGGGATATCATAACTAAATACCCAAGTTTAGAAATAGTAACTCTTCCGAAATATAATATTTTCTTTCAAAATATTGAGGTCATGTAAGACGAAAAATGTCTTTAGCTTTAAATAGTATTAAAAAAAATCTTTATTCCCATAAATTCCCAACGTTTCAAAATTGAAGAAAACAACATTTTGTTTTGAGAAGAAGGAAAAAAAAAATGAATAGATAACTTTCACAAGTGAAAAGAGAGAGTGAGACGTGTAGTGTGACAAAAGGGAAAAGCATATCGAGAAATGAAGAGACATGTCCATTGGGAAGTGAAGAAAGAAAAAAAAAAAAGAAAATATAAAAGGTAGAGAGAGGGAGTTTCTCTCCTCTATATAGTTATAAATTATAGATTATATATAAACTTGCAATTGTAAATCGAACACAATAGAAGAATAAAATTATAATTTTTTTGAATCTATATTTGGAAATATTTATAAAATATACATGTTGATTTTGAAAGAATTGAATATTAAGGCATTCCGAGCCAAGCAAAAATTAAAACCAACATTAGGGTTAAAAAAACAGAAACAAAAATCTAATATTGTGGTTTAAAAAGAAAAGAAAAATATACGAATGGCAACTTATTAAGAAAAAATGGAGCTAGCATTCCATTTACCTCAAATTCCACAAGCCGCATCACATGAAGGGCCAAAAAAAAAAAAAAAAAAGGAATAATCACAACTGATCATTTGACGTTTAAATATTAGATGAGATACAATAAAAAAACGTAAAAGAAATGCTTTTTCTTATCAACATATGGCAATTTTTTCCCTCCTTCTTTTAAGAAACAAAAAGAAAAAAAAAATAAAGAAGGGAAAAGTAACCAATTAAAGGAAGAAATAATTAAAAACAAACTAACTTTGTCTAAAGTGATGGACATGAGAAAGGGGTAAAAAAAATTTGTAGTTGGATTGTGCCTTTTATAGATGTATAGATATGTGAGGAGAGCAGCACATGAAAAAGGGGACACACAATTGGCGGCTAGCTAGAAACAAACAAAGCAGTGAAGAAAAAGAAAGCAAGAAGGAAGAGAGGAATTTGAAGACAACGTAGTTCATTCCATGGCTATCTTTATTTACTCTTGTTGGGAATGCCGTAAGAGTGAAAAATATTTTAATTGTATTTTATTTATTTTTAATTGATTAATAATATTTTTGAGGTCTTTTCATCCTCATCTAGATTTATATGATAAAGTAAATTTAAGTAAATATGGCTCATTGACTACTTGGTGTTTAAATTGTTAGAATGTTGCATGCAATGGATTTTTATATGCGAGAAGACAACGTTCTAAAGTACGTAGTCTAAATCTATAGTCTGTAGTCTATGGGGTTAGAGTGAGTATCTAACTCATTTGAAGACTATTATGTTGTCTAAAGTCAATTAGGGAGATGGTTTGTCTTGACCATGTGAAGCGAGCCAACTCCCAAGTTGAGACATATATATATTACCTAGTGGTGGTGATATATTGGATTGGACCAAAGTGTAATTAATCTATAAGTCTGCTTGATTAGATTAATTCACTTTTGACATTCATTATGAAATAACCTAAATACTGAGTAAGTAAATGACTTCATGTTTATGACTTGTGTACTTTGATATTCCAAAGGCTAAAGCGTCTCGGAGTAGTAAGCTATTAGATCGGTTCATTGGGTACATAACTTATATTCGATGTGAGCTTTTCTTATAGATATGAAATTATAGCTCTCATAAAGTGTAAAGATTATCCTTTTAAACGACATTATACATGATGTGAAACTGGATGAGACCTTGGGTCACTTGCTAGGCAAATGACTAATTATTCACTTTGGATAAATAATCATTTTCCTATAGATTGTATAATGGATCTTTAAGATAAAGTGATCAAAAGATTGAACGGGTTTTGATTTTAACTTGGTCATAGATATTATATAAGGGTATTGCATATATGACAAGGTCATTGGACTGCAGCTAGACATTGGCTTATATAATACGGTATATAATTGAGAGTGCAGTTTTAAGTTTATAGTGGTGTGACTTTAAAATTAATAATTGTATAATTAATTTATTTAGTATAGAATAATTAATTACATAGATTATTTGAGCCCATATTATATATGCCCAAACTTTCTATTTACTAGCTCAATATAATTCCTTATATAACGGATGATAATCAATTGGGATATTCATTACGACTTTAATTCTTGGACTTAGTGAAGAGCAAAATCCGGAACACCTCCCATAAGGTGTAGACATTTTTTCTGCTAAGAGTAGAATGAGAATTTTGTTTCATTTAATTAATTGGATAAATATTTAGTTTGGATAAATATTTATTTGAAGATAAGATTTGAAATTTGAATTAATTATATTTATCTTTTTGTGATAACTATAAGATTAATTTAAATTAAGAGATATAGATAAATTAATTATTTGGATAATTAATTTAAATATCTAGATAATCTAATTTAAATAAATATTGAAATTGAAACAAAATCTTATCATAGTCTACCTTGTGTAGGCATTTTTTATGAGGGTAAGGGGAGGAAAAAATTTTCTACTTATTGATTTTATTTGGATAATTATTACATAATTATTTAATTCAAATAAAGTTGCCATGATTTTATATTGAATTTAAATTGGAGTTATGAAACATTATCCGTGGAGATAAAATCATATGATAATTGGAGATAAAAATTTGAATCAAATTTTGAATCTCCTAAACCTGTTGTGGGTGATTTTTCTGTCTCTCGGGCAAGAGAAAAAATGTAGATTAGAGAAGGAGGAGAAACAAAAATCTTTTTCAAGTGTCCTATTTGAATTCAAATTCCACCCAGTCCATTTAATATAAATAAGACCTTATGTACTCTAATTTTATTTAGACTCTAAGGTGAGCGATCTTATTATTATCCTCCCATTATAGTAATAATAAGTTGCAAGAGTTTTGGGTGGTTGGAAGGAGAAAGCTACGTACGAATATCGATTGAGAGACCGAGTGCCCACACACTCTACTGTCCGCGAATTATAGAATTGTAAAGAAGACTAGTTGATTGAAGCTCTCTTTGATCACTTCCTCCGGCATTCCTGTTGTCTTCTATCAAGGTACGTAGATTGTAGAATAATTTATTATATATGGCAACATGAATTAATACAATCTTAAGAAATATATATATATATATATATATTAATTTCGCTGAGTAAATTAACCCTTTTTCCTACAACTCTCCTGTTTTCAGTTCTAAAATATCTTTCTAATTTTCTCCTACACAGGTTGAGGATGAAACGCTATTTGATGAAGTAATTATATTTATCAAATTAATTCCGTTTAGATGTTTTGTTTACGGTCCTTGCTTTATAAGATTATTAAATTTGGATTTCTTTGTTTAATTAATCTATGTTTGGCTTGTGAAGATTAAAATTTCATTTGATTCTTTCTTTTTTTGTCATTGGATTTGATACATAGAATGCTTAGGAAATTATCTGTTAAAACAAAGAAGGACTAATATAAGATTTATTTAATTGGGGCTTAATCATTAAATCTATAAGTAGACAATTGATTGAATTCGAGTTGTCACTTCAATTTTAGGAATTAATTGATAAATAGAGAATTGCTAAATTAAATAGTGGTGGATTCTGAATCCTTTGAAATTTTCTTCTATTGATCGGTTCCGTTTTTATCATCAGCTTTGATTTATTTTTAATTTTAGTTTTCTTTTTCAATCAATTAGAGTCTTATTTTCAACTAAGTTAGATTATAATTTTCTTAGCTTAGATTAATTTTTCTTAATGTTAGCTGATCCTATGGGTTCGATCACGTTGCTCATAAATCTATATTTCAATTGGTTCTTGTGCTTACGAGTAATTACAATTTTCACAACAAGTTTTTGATGCTATTGTTGGGGAGACTACTATGTTAGATAATTAATTTAGTCTTAGTTAATTTCTGTTTTAGCACTAATTTATTTCCTTTTTATTTTTATTTTTTTTGTTTATTACTCTTAATGTTTCTATTAAATTTTGGTTGTAGGTTCTTGTATTATTTTATTTTTCTTTCTTAATCTAGGTTGTTATTGTGACAGTCATTAGTTCTTACTGTAGGAAAAAGAGGTAATTTACGTAGCGGAATTTTAAAATGTTTTTCTTAAGATCATACTAACTTATATTGCCATATACAACAAACTATTCTACAGTATACATACCTTGAGAGAAGACAACAGAAATACCGGAGGATGTGATCAAAGAGAGTGTAACAACCGCCTTACGTAGGTCATTACCAAACTTACCTTACTTAGGAACTTACTCTTACATTATGTAAAAATTCGGAAATATTTTTTTTTAAAACTTACTTTAAATCCCAATTTAATTTCATACTCATATATATATGTACTTGATCAAGACAAGTACTGCGTTTTTAAACCACCTTAACACATTTACAAAACATACTAACTACTATATATTAGTACCATCAAACTATCATAACATAACACCGACATGTATATACATTTTTTTTTCCAAAACGAATGGTGGTATCCAGCGCAAAGTTTCACAGTCCATTGTGCCCTCTTCCACAGTCTTGCATCACACAATATCAGTAGGCTGCTTACCTACAACATAAGCATAAGTTATGAGTTTTTGCCTAGCAAGTACAACTTTTCTTCCGTAAAACATTTCGTATTAAAACAATGCATGTACCAATTATGCTTTCATAATGCTTTCTTAGATTAGCATATTTTTGGACCCTTACATAATATAAGTGTATGTACCATGGTGCGCAGCCATGGAGTGGTTGGGGCGACTAGTCCAAATCCAACTCAAACCATGAACCAAACCTGCCTTTCCGTATGACATGAACAAACTTTCTTATCATTATACTTGAAAACAGTTTCTTACTTCAAAACAGTTTCTTAAAAACAGTTTCTTGAAAATAGTTTCTTACTTGAAACTTGATCTTATTCTTACAATGTAATTTATCATTAGTAAGCATGCTTACATGATGTCACGATAATAAAGTATAAATCATATGCATCACATACATTAATGTATGAGCTTTGAAAAACATGCAAAGCAGTAAAACATTTTGCCTATGCTGTAGGTGAAGTTGTACTTACAAGTTGTCCTACATTCTTGGTCTATCGTTCAATGAAACACAACAATAGGTTACACTCCTGTTAACATAAACCATGACATACTTAATTGGTATCCAATATGATTACTCTTGGTAATCATAGATACAAACTTTATTATAATAAATTAGTATTCTATCTGATTACCTTTAGTCATATAATTGTTTATCATAGTCTAAGTGACTTGGGCTTATTATTTCATTTTCTTGGATCCTAGTTTGGTCTCCAAACTGATTACCATCCGTCATAGAATTGTTACTTATATTTTTAAGTAACTTTGGGCCATCTTACCCTTTTTGCTTAAAATATCTTGTTGTCTTGAAAAATATTTTGACTTCATAAATCAAGTATTATCTTGACTTATTTCTTAAAATTGCCTTTTAAAAATTTCTTATGAACTTTCCAATGGATTAAAACCCCTTAAAACTTTGAAAACTACTTTTTAATTTGGCTGAAAGTTCGTGTGTAGGAATTTCCTATACCCTGTATAATTTTAAAAATCATGTGCAGGAATTTTATGTACCCTGTATAGTTTTGAAAATCTAGTTTTATCTTTAAATTGGTTCAGAATTTAAAAAAATTTTCTTCATGAAAGTTGTAGATCTCTTTGTTAAAAACCTAAATCTATCTTTAACTTATTCGTTTTTGCTTTTGAAAAATTCTGGCCGTGTACATTGTCTGTACTGACTAGCCTCGGATTTTGATAAAAACAGAGGCCTTTGGTACTTTATTTTCAAAAACCATTCATAATGTCTCCTAGGGTTTTTCATTTTCTACAACTTTCCAGTTTTCACTTTGTCAATATTCGACCTTTAAGGAGCTCAAAATCAGGTTTCCAGAAAACTGTCCAGTGAAATTCGAAAATTGACAGTTTTGGATCTTATTGGTTTAGCTTAAAATTTCGCACACGCTACCTCAAACGGTCGAAACTGTGAGGCTACATCAATATGCAGTGCATTGGATTCATTCATAACACTTAACCATACACTTATCTTCTTACTTAAAAACACAATATGGATTAGCTTATCAAGTTGTATTTTTAGGTTAATTTCTTAACCTACATATACATCATCAATATCATCTTCATCATTCATCACCATTCATCATTATACATAACTTTTTCCTTCTTACACATGTGAAGACATATTCACAAACACTTGAGCATAAAAACTCATTCTAGAGCATAAAAATTAAATTCATGCTTAGGGCTAGCATTCAAGATATCCTAAGCATAAATCAACCATATAAAAACCATAACATAAAAAAGAAAAAACCGTGAGCTTATGCTCTTACAATTCAAACCTGAAATACATATAAATGCTTAATAAAAAAGCTTAATGAAATTCTTAGAGAGTTAAGAGGAATACCTCTAAAGCTTAGAAGGTTGTTCTAGGTCTTGGAATGAGAAAATTTTTTCCACCACACTCTGCTACCCCAACCGGCCACTCTCTCTTTCTTTCTACTTTTTTTTTTTCTAAGGCTAGAGAGGAAAGTTGAAAGAGAAACAAAAATTTGGGGGTCCAACTAAATAGTTTTTCCTCTGTCACCCCCCTATTTATAGGTGAAAAATACTTAATTTTTCACATTTATTTTTTTCTTAAAATTACATATTTGACCCTAAAAACAAAATATTTTCCCTTTAGTCCCATAAGGTGGCCGGCCAAGTGTTGCTTAATTTATTAAAAAATATTTTCATAATTATCCACTTTTCCATAATTATCAAAAATTACCAAAATTAAGTAATTATCTTTGGTGAGGTGTCCTCCAATTAAGGCCATGTTTGGCACTCCCTCATAATATGCAATCCATTTCCTTAATAATCCATATAATACCAATATTATTTTAACTATCAATAGTACTATAATACTGGACTGCAGTTTAGTATTCATCTGCACTTAACTATACTACTTATAGATTTTTCTTAGGACTTGAAACTACTTAGTCCTCCTTACTCTAAATATTATTCCTAATTTTTCTAAAATGATCTCATTCCTTATTTTTCATTCTGTATCCGTAATGATGGTCAAACACAGTATAATTCTTATACTGCTTAATACACTACAGTACCGTCCTGTTCAAGTCATGAGTTATCCTAGTCATACATAGGCCAGAATAAAATCATAAATCATGATTTCGCCTCCTCAACAAAAGGCCTCATACTGTCATTGAGTCTTTTAATTTATAAGAACTCAAACATATTCTGACAAATCAAATACTACATTTTACACAGGCACACATAGTACAGACTTAGATTTCCTTGATATCAAAAGAAATCATGAGTTCGTCAAAAAGTTAGTCATTATAGAGAGCTTCAAGCAATTAGCATTCTTTACTATTCTCTAATTCCCAGATTGTAGAGCATAAGGACACTCGATCTCTCAATCGGTATTTGTATGCGGCTTTTTCCTTCCATCCACCCAGAACTTTTATAGCTTATTATTACTATAATGGAAGAATAACAATAAGCTCGCTTACTTTAGAATCTGTAGTCTAAATAAAATAGGAGCCCCTAAGGTCTGATTTATAGTGAATGAACTAGGTGAAATTTGAATTCGAATAGGATACTTGAAAAAGATTTTTTTCTCTCGTCCTTCCCTAATTTGCATTTTTTCTCTTGCCTGTGTAATAACCGAAATTTTTACAGACTCATGATTTCCTTATACGTAAAGGAATTTAAGTCCATACTATGTGTTTATGTGATGTTTTCATGAAAATTATGAATATCAATGTGAAATTCATAATTTTATTCTCAGTATATGTTTCAGTTCTCATTTAATTAGCTATGAGACTCAACAACAAGTTTATTATGTCAAGAACGAGGCCTTGTGATAAAAAAGCATAATCATGAGTTATGTTTTTTATTCTGGGTTAAGTATGATCAAAATAACTCATGACTTGTATAAGACAGTACTGTAATATAATAAGCAGTATTGAAATTATACTACAGTCAACGTCATTACGGATGCAGAGTTAAGAATAAGGCATGTGATTGATTTAGAATAATCATGAGTAATATCTGGAGCAATGAGGGCTAAGTAGCTTCAAGTCTTAAGAAAAACCTATACACGGTCTAGTTAAGTACAGATGAATTATGGACTGTAGTTCAGTATGACTATACTATTTATAGTTAAAACAGTATTAGTACTATCTGGATTATTAAGAAAAATGGACTGTGTATTAGGAGGGAATGTCAAACATGGCATTACTTGGAGGCTAAGTAAGTAAAGATAAAAATGTGAATTTTGGGATTTTTGAAAATATGGGGAAATGGATAATTGTGAAAAGACTTTTGGCCTAAAATGCCTCCACATGGCCGGCCACCTAAGAGGACTTATGAGCAAATATTTTATTTTTAGGGTTAAATGAGCAATTTTAAGAACAAAAATAATTGTTGAAAATTTTAGAATTTTTACCTATAAATAGGTGTGTGAGATTGTAGTTACATCTTTTAGTTGAACCTAAAAATTTCTAGTTCTCTTCCAACCTTCCCTCTAGCCCATAGGAATGAAAAAAAAAAAAAAGAGAGAAAGCAAGAGAGTGGCCGGTTAGTGTTAGTGGAGTAAGGAGGAAAATTTTCTCATCCCAAAATCTAGATCCACCCCTCAAGCTTTAGAGGTATTCCTCCTAACTCTCTAAGAATATCATTAAGTTTTGATTAAGGATTTATGAGTATTTCAAGTTTGGGTTGTAAGAGCATAAGCTCATAATTTTTATGTTGCCCTATGTTATGGTTTTACATGATTGGTATGGCCTAGATCTATGCTTAGGTTGATTTGATTTTAAGATCTAAGCATGAGTTTGAATTTTGTTCTAGAATAAGTGCTATAGTTATGGTTGCTTATCAAGTGTTTGTGAATATATTTTCACATGCTTGAATATGGATGATTTTGTTGGAAAAATCGGACCCAATATAGTAGTTATGGTGCAGCGGAAGTTTTAAAATTTTTATGCCGTTTCCGAAAAGAATCTCATGATGCATATAACAATAAATTAAATTCATGATCAAGCGTACCTTATTTCTCGGATTCCGGAATCACTAGAGCATTTGACCAACATGTCTTCTATATTATTCTCGAGTTCCACGTCTTTGAGTGTATGTGGGCACACGTTCTATGAATCTAAGCGACTGGTAATGCTTTTCGAAGTCTAGATCCCTCCTTCTCAATTCTAATGTTCCTCGTTGAGAATATGATCTAACTTCTTTCTTCAATACTACAAAACAGGAACCGGTTAACCTCTTATGAAAATTATCACTCGGTTTAACCTTCCTCACAGTTTTGATTCAATGGAATTTTCTTTCTTTTTCTCACTCAAGAGTATAGCAGAATTTTATGATGTGGAAGAAACCCAAATTATTTTTCCTCTCACTCTAAAAAAGTTTTTCCTCTTGAAAAATACCAAAAATTAGTTTCTCAAGAATTCCTAGCCTTTATATAGAAGTCCAATCCTTTTCAAAATTTATCTCCTTCTTGAAAATAATTAATGATTATTTTTCCGGATAAATTTTGAACCAAAAGATCATACAACTTTAGGGCTAGATTTATTGAACCTAAAAACATTTTTCCAAGGGGAGAATATCTTCAAAAAATTCGGCACTAATGAATTTCAAGCTAGATTGATGGTTCAAATTTTAAATCAAGACTCTAGACTAGTGAAAAGATCTTAGTCCTATCTAGATTCAAATTAATTTTAAACATTTTTGAATTTAAATAAGATTCACTTATTTGAATTAAATATTTTCCTCAAACATCAACCATATTTATTAATTTAAATAAATGGAATATTTGAAAATTTTCTCCTCTCAAAACCGTCCACAATATTTTAAAGGAAAAAAAAATCATCAAATAATCTCTATTATTTAAATCAATTAATAATTTAATGTTAGGAATATATTTGAACAATTTTGAAACAAAATTTTCTTTCCTCCACCTATCTAAAAACCGTACACTATATTTAGATTAGGAGAGAAATACTTTGTTGTCAAAAATTAAATAATTCAAACACAATTTTATTTCCCAAATTCAAATTAACCAATCACATGTTTGACAAATCATATTATTTGTCTACACAAATCCTACATGTCCAATCCTTTTTCGGATTACATGTTAGAGTATACTATGTCATAATAGACATTACTAAATTCCATTTAAATTTATCGATCTCATTAGGAACAAATCCCGAGATGCTTTATGGAACTATATGAGCTAATAGAGGGACCCGATGGAAATATGTAAAGAGGCTGCTATAATTGTGAAAAATTAATCCTAGATTAATTATTCATCAATTATCAACTTCAAAACTATTCCACTAAAAGTTTGAAGCTGAACTCCTATTTACATACCGTATTACGAAAGCTCTCTCACGTAGTGCTTCTTCTATGATTTATTCATCACTTGCTTAATCCCCACATGTTATCCATGATTGAATTAAGGACTTTCTC
Organism: Ficus hispida; assembly: GCA_025413025.1. NCBI lineage: Eukaryota > Viridiplantae > Streptophyta > Magnoliopsida > Rosales > Moraceae > Ficus > Ficus hispida. Next base: position 3,841,642 of record CM046373.1, on the reverse strand, counting down.
CGGTTTACCTTTTCAATCATTTTAACTTAAAGTTCCATTATTCTCCATTGAAAGAACCACCAGTTGTAAAACCATACAATTAGTAAACCATCAGAGAACACAAAGTAAACCGATGGCTAAGATCTTGTTATACTATCTATCAATCCGCAAATAATGCCTTTAAGTAGATAACATGTACTATCGTTAAGATAGCTATGGATTTCATATATATGAATCTTGATTTCTCTATCCATAAGTCATGCACCCAAAACACAAGTATATTGACCATGAATTAACAGTGTCTCACCTGTAGTACATTAAAGTACACAAGTCATGGATACGAACTCAAGTAATCATTTCAGGATTAAGATTAATACAGGATGATAATCAAAGCGTCATTGATTCTTATAAACGGAATTATTAAACCGAATCAATTAACACTTTAGGTCCAGTCCAATGTCATACCTCAATGCTGGTATACATTAAAGTTTCCACTCGGAACCTATCCGATGGTCAAGACAAACTATCCCTCCAAGAAAGTAGACAACCTTTACAATCTTATCATGAATAAGATCCCCAAATCTTATTCCGTTGATTGTGGACTATTTATCTAGACTGTTATCAAATTACCACGTCTTCTATGTATACCCCGTATACATATAGTAATCCGATATATTACCAACAGCCAAAGAGTATTTTATGTTTGCTCAAAATAACCATACAATCAACAAATGAAAGTAAATAGGACACAACTTATTAAACATGAATAACCTCCTCTTATTAATATCAAAATGTCATATTTGCAGAAAATCCCTAATATTAATTTTCTATCCTTAGGGTATATTTAGATCCCAACAGATTTATGATTGATGGTTATGTGAATGATCTAAGTATATTGGTTAAGGAATTAAACTAAAAACACAATTTGGAAAACTTGAAAGTTATCAAATGTTGTATTTTTCAAGAAGATGAACAAGTGTATGATTGAATGATAAATACGAATCCAATGGTTGCATATTGATGTAGGCTTACGGATTTGTCCATTTGAGGTAGTACGCATGGATTTTTAAGGAAAAACCAACAAATTACAAAACTATCAATTTTCGGATTAAACTGGACAGTTTTCTAAACACTAAATTTTGAGTTCCTTAGAAGCCGAATTTGTAAAACATTATAACTACAAAGTTGTAGAAAATTAAAAATTCTAGGGGATATCATAAACATTTTTTAAAAATAAGACTCCAAAGGCATTTTGTTTTAATCCAAATCCGAGACTGGCCTGTACAGACAGTGTACACGGCTAGAATTTTTCAAAAGGAGAAACGACCAAGTTAAAGCCAGATTCAGGTTTCTAAAAAAAAATAAAATAAATAAAAGTTATAGGCTTTGATGAGATCTAGAACTTTCATGAAGAAAACTTTTTCAAATTCTAAGCTGATTTAAAGATAAAACTAGATTTTAAAAACTATGCAGAGTACATGAAATTCTTGTACAGGATTTTCAAAACTATGCATGACACAGGAAATTCCTGTACATTCACTTTCAATCAAACTAAGAGGCTGATTTCAAGAATAGTTTTCAAAGTTTTACAGTTTTACAACTTCTTTATAAAGAAATTACGGTTTTACGAAAAACTGTTCTATAAAGGGGTTTAATCCATTGGAAATTTCACAAGTAATTTTGAAAAGGAAATTCCAAGTGTTCAATCAAGATAATACTTGAAATTATGTAAACAATGTATTTTTGGAGAAAAAGGAATAGGCCCAAATTATTTAAATATATGGTAACAATTCTATGACGAATAGTAATCAGATTGTATGCCGATTTATTATGTTAGGCTTTATATTTATGGTTACCCATGGTAGCCAAATAGGATACTGACTTGTTAGGATAAGGTTTGTATTCCTGATTATCAATGATAATCATATTGGATACCAGTATTTTATACTATAGTGGGCTGAGTTATGTGATAGAATGATTCTTACATTCTATTTGAAAACAAGAATATAACCTGTTGCTTCGCCTTTTTATATGATAAGACAAGAGCTTAGGACTACTTGTAAGTACAAACCTCACCTAGAGTATGAAAAATAATAAAGCATGACATATTTATATGTATGCCATGTTTATGTATATGTCATATTTTTACCAATATGTCATGAGCATGTATATGCTATATTTTACAATAATGGCACACTTTACTATCATGCCATTGTTTAGATAATGCCATCTTTTAAAATAGTGCCATGTTTTATAAACATGCCATAAGTTGTTTTATGCCATTCATCTTTATGTCATGTCATATTCATGTATCATATGCATCATGACTAATAAGATCACAGGTTAAGAATCTTAGTCTTGAAACTAGTCTTTGTTAAAAACTTCATATGAAAGCATGATTTTAAGCATCCTCATCAAGAGTTAAATAACAAGGCTAAGACTAAACCAAGACAAGTAAAGTATTATACCAACCTCCCACAGATCGTGGAGGATTATGTGTATTTTAAAATACTAAGACCTTCCATAGATCGTGAAAGCTTATATATATTATTCTCAGAATTGTTAGGGATCTCGCAAACCCTAACTTTTTATGGATTGTGCGTGTTTGGTACGTACACAAAGGGCCCATATGTTAAACAAGATAATAAGTCCATAATGAAGCATAAGAGATTCATAATTGATCATAAATGCTTCATGCATAAGTTGTACGAAATTTGTTATGTTTTGTGAGATTAAGTTTGTATTTGCTGAGCGTAAGCTCATTCATAGATTTCATACTGTAGGTAAAAAGCCTGCAGCTTAATTGGTAGGCTATGTGGATGATGCGGCAAGTGAAGGACGGTGTGTGTGTAATAATCTAAATTTTTACGGATTCATGATTTCCTTATATGAAAAGGAATTTAAGTCCGTACTATGTGGATATGTGATGTTTCATGAAAAATTATGAATATCAAGGTGAAATTCATAATCTGTTTGAGTTCTCGTTTAATTAGCTACGAGACTCAATAATAGTTTGCTTAGTCATGCATGAGCCTTTTGAGGAAAAAGGCATAATAGAAATTTATGATTTGTAGTCCGGTGAAAGTTTAACCCTGTTGACCTAAGGTTTGACTGAGATGGTACTGTAGTATAATAAACAATATGAAAATTATACTACGGAAAACCGTCATTACAGACAAATGAGCAAGAATAAGCTGTGGGACCACTATAGAAAAATCAAGCACAATATTTAGAGTAATAAGGACTAAGTGACTTCAAATCTTAAGAAAAATGTACACGCAATCTGGTTAAGTATAAATGAATTTTGGACTGCAATTTATTCTTGGGGAAGAAAAAGGGTGGAGGAAATTTTTGATCTATGGCCTAGAACCACTTACAAGGCTTAGAGGTAACCTTCCTAAACCTCTTAAGCAATTCAATTAAGTTATGGTTCAAGGATTTAAGTGTATTTTATGTTGGGTTTGTAAAAGCATAAGCTCACCCCTTTACTTTCATACGATAAGTTTAAATGTCTAGCACGTGCTTGATTAGGGTTTAGTGGTCTCTCATTATGTTTTGGTGCATGGTTATGATCTTTTTGCTAGATATCATGTGATATATGTGAATGCCTATTAGATGTTTGTTATATGTCCTCACATACCCAAAGATGATGTTTTATGAATGAATATGGAAAAAGCGATGTATGTTGCTTATAGGGTTCAACAAAACTCTAAAAAGCCTAGTTTGGTGAAGATTCACCATATAGGTTTGCATGAAAGATTGAATTAATGAAAAATGAATGCATAGTAATGAAAACATTAGTAACGCACTGCATGCTTGATGTAGGCTCACTGTATTAACCATTCGAGGTAGTGTGCATGTAATTTTACACAAGAACCAACTTAAACAAAAACTGCCAGTCTCGGGTCAAGACTGGGCAGTAATCTGAAAACAGGATTTTGAGAGCTTTAGAAGCCGAATTTGAAGAAAGTTAAAACTACAAAGTTGTAAAAAATTGAAAATTATATGGGTCAAGTGGATAGATTGTGAAAAATAAGCTCCAAAGGCTTCCGTTTTTGTGAAAACCCGAACCCTGGTCTGCCTAGACCCTATGCACGGCTATCCAGTTCAACCACGGATACGAACAAGTTAAAGGCAGAATTAGGTTTTAAGTAAAACATAAAAGTTATAGTATTATTCGAGATCTACAACTTTCGTACAGAAAGCTTTTTCAAATTCTAAACATATCATTAAGATAAAATTAGATCTTAAAAACTGTGCAGGAAACAGGAAATTCCTATACAGGATTTTCAGAAAACAGTGCAAAAGCAGGAAATTCCTGCATATGCACTGATAACTGAAATAAAAAAACTATTTTCAAATATTGTTTTCAAAGTTTGACAGTTTTTAACTATTTTTGCTTAAAAGCTACGTTTTTTTAAAAATACAGTTTTTATAAGGAATATAAAGTTTTACAAAAGATTTTTAAAGAAAACTTGACAAAGTTTTGTCAAGAAAAGAGAAAAATAAATACTTTAGCCAAAAAGTATTTCGAAGGCATAATAACAAAAAGATGACTGATAGTAACCGGTTAGGATACCCAAGTTATTGGGTTGGGCCTTACCCTATGGTTACTGATAGTAACCTAATGGGGTAGTACTTTGAAAGTAATTGGGCCCTAGTAACCCAATAGGGTATCATTCAAATATGTTTGAGCCTTACCCTAGGGTTACTAATAGTAACCTAATGGGGTATTTATTTAAAATTAGTTGGGCCTAAAACCCATGGTTATCAATGGTAACCTAATAGGGTGTTACTTAAGAAGTAATTGGGCCTTAGTATATTTAGTAACCTAATAAGGTATAGGTCTAAGATCTAAATAGGATTTGGCTAATACCCAGGGTTACAAATAGTAACCTAATAAGATGCTAATTAGTATTCACGTAGGATTGCGCCTTAAATCCAAGACTTCATTAAATAATCAAACAAGATATTGTTTGATTATAATTAGGTCATGTGCCCTAGGGTTATATTTAGTAACCAAATTAGATATCATTGTAGTATGTGGGAGACATGTAACTAGGGTTACTGATGAATGCTGGTTAAGGATACCAGCATTGAATGTAATGATTTACGGTAAGATAAGATGATCCTTATCTTACGTCTTTTGTGAAAACAGGAATTAAACCTATTAATGTGCCTTGTTGGAACATTAGACCAAGAGTGTAGGACATCAGGTAAGTACAAATTTCACCTACATTATGAAAAATAGTAAACTATTTTCAAGCATGACTTGTTTACATGTATACCATGATGTGCCATGTTTATGTATATGACATATTTTGTGATGATGCTATGTTTATGTACATGTCGTGTTTTAAGATAATGCCACGTTCTATGATAAAGCCATGCTTTTTTAATATGCCACAAGTCATTATATGTTAGTGATCTTTATGTCATACTATATCTATGCATCATATGCATCATGACTAATAACATCATAAGTAAAGAATCTTAGTCTTGAAAAAGTAACAAGACTAATACTAAACCAAGACAAGTAAAGTGTCGTACCAACCTCCCGCCAGATCGTGGAGGATTATACATGTTTCAAGATACTAAGACTTTCGGCCAGATCGTGAAGGTTTACATGATTCCTAGAATTGTTAGGGACCTTGCAAACCCTAACCTTCTGTGGATTGTGTGCATTTGGTATGTACACAAGGGGCCCACATGTTAAGCAAGATAATAAGTTCAAGTCTATAATTGATCATAAAATATCCATAATTGATCATAATTAGTTCATGCATAAATGAACGATATTTGTTCTGTTTTTGTGAGATTATGTTTGTACTTGCTAGGCTTAAGCTCATCAATTTATTTTATACTATAGGTAAGATGCCTGCAGCTTTACTTGATGGGCCATGGAGACAATGCGGCAAGTGAAGGGCGTTGTGGGATATCACTATGCTGATTTTTTCCGCAAACTCTTTAAATTATAGACTAGTACATGTATGATTAAGTAATATGTACCATGTTACGTATGAGATGTTTCAAAACCTGGTTTAAAAGGTTTAGGTGTGACCTTTTAATCAGTTTAACAAGTAATGAGTAGGCATGGTGAAGTTTACCCATATGGATAAGTTTATGTAAGTTATGAAGAAAAAAAAATTTATTCTGAAAGTTCAAGTATTATAAACTAAGAAGTAAGTTAAGTAAGTAAAGTAGCCGCCCACGTTTATGTAGTCGGCCCTATATAAATGGTCGGGGTGTTACAAGGTGGTATCAGAGCAGTATCCTGCCAGCCTACTTCACTTTGCTTCGCATCGTTTCTGCACTCAAGTAAGTTAAATTATTTTTTTCTTTAGTTAGAATTAGATAAGATATTGCTCATGTAATGAGCATATCTCATCAATGGTTGCATGGCGGATAATACTCGTGATACTTTTGATTTTGTGGGACCGCACACTACTACAGAATGTCGCTTCCACGACTGAGATTGCACGACCGTTTTTAAAAAACCATCGTGGAAACGGTGGCAAAAACACGGAACAGAAAAGCGGCATCCGAAAACCGTCGTGGAATTTTAGATTTCCACCACGGTTAACAGAAACCGTCGTGGAATATTGTATTTCCACGACGGATGTGTAGAACCGTCATGGAAGTATATATTCCACGACGGTTTATGGGAACCGTCGTGGAATATCTCGATTATTACACGACGGTTCTATACAACCGTCGTGGTAGTGCCGTGGATTACACGACGGTTGTCTAAAAACCATCGTGTAATCTCGTTCTTACACGACGGTTTCCATAAAACCGTGGTGGAAACATCGTACTTTTTTTCAGTCTTATATAAAAGGTGTTGCCCTGTTTTTTCCACATTGGTAGAGCTGCTGCCGTGAACCAAAATCATATCAGATCGCTCCTTCAACAGTTCCATACACCGCAAAGGATTCTAACCACCGCCTCTACTGCTCTCCCGTCGTTTTTGTAAGTGATGATGACACAAATTAACTAAACAAGGAAGTTGTTTTCCTCTGTATTATATTTTTATTTACGAACCCGGCCATATTATGTAAATTTTAATTTGAAATTTGTTGGATTGCTTTTGATACGTTATATACTGCAAAGTGTTTAAGTAATTAAGTGATCTCATGACGATCAATGTATTTTTAATTTGGTTTTATTTAAATTAGTTTGGATTTTTCAGTTAAATCATTAAAAAAATTTATTTATATATAAATCCTATATATTACCATGTATTTATAGTTTGTTTTTTTAAGCTAAATAACCCGGGCCGGTTTTTAATTTATAATGGTACTTTTAGTTTTGTTATGTTTTTTGGAGTTTTAATTTAGTAAATATCTTGTTGATTTAATTAATGCATGAGCAGGGGTCTTTGTATATAACTAGCTATGAATTAAGTGCATGCAATTAATGATATGAGACGCCAAAAATTAAAAAAGATGCACACCTTATATTGACTTATCGAGAACTTTTATTGATTGATTTAGGATTTGCGCGCTAATCATGGATAGGAAATGGATGTGGTTTGATAGATTGTCTAAAGCATATGAAGATGGTGTCGAAGAATTTTTGTCATTTGCCAAAGCTCATACGCAAGACGATAAGATTCGGTGTCCGTGTCAAGCTTGTGGTAATCATAGATCCCATTCAATTGATGATGTTAGAGGGCATTTGCTTGCTTATGGGATTATTTGTTCTTACCAAACATGGTATTTACATGGTGAAGATTTCGTCGGTTTTAAGTATAGTCAGACTAGTACTAAAGATAAGGATCCGATTGTGGAGGAAGACGGTGGTGAATCTATGTACAATATGATAAATAATTTGGAAGAAAACTTTGTGCACCGTCCGGAGTTATTTGAGGAAATGATTAATGATGCCGAAACGCCCTTGTACGTCGGGTGTACAAAATATACAAAATTAGGGGCATTGGTTAAATTATGGAATATGAAAGCGTCTGGAGGGTGGACGAATTCTAGTTTCACGACTCTTTTAGCTTTTCTAAAAGATGTTCTGCCGGCGGATAACAAAGTGCCACCTAGTATGTACGAGGCGAAAAAGACTTTGAGCACGTTGGGAATGGAATACGAAAAGATACATGCTTGTCCAAACGATTGCGTACTTTATCGGAAAGAAAATGAAGATTTAGATGAATGTCCGGTTTGTAATGAGTCAAGATGGAAGAAGGGCAAGATTCCATCGAATGGTAGTAAAGGAGTGCCGGTGAAGGTGTTATGGTACATTCCACCAGCTCCACGTTTCCGCCGTTTATTCCGTAATGCAAAACATGCTAAGAGTTTGACATGGCATCACGATACACGTGTAGACGATGGCAAGCTTAGGCATCTGGCCGATGCACCGCAATGGAAGACCTTCGATGACAATCATCCAGACTTTAGTGCAGAACCAAGGAATTTACGTCTCGGTTTGTCGACAGATGGAATAAACCCGCACAGTAACATGAGTAGTCGGCATAGTACCTGGCCAGTCATACTTGTCAACTACAATCTCCCTCCAGACGTTTGCATGAAGCGGAAGTTCTTGATGTTGACATTATTGATATCAGGCCCTCAACAACCAGGGAATGATATTGATGTTTACTTGGCACCATTAATCGATGACCTAAACAGGTTGTGGGATGATGGTTTACAAGTAAGAGATTCTTACCGTCAAGATACGTTCAATCTTCGCGCAATGTTGATTTGGTCAATTAATGACTTTCCTGCACTTGGCAACCTCTCTGGTTATCCTGTGAAGAGTTCTATAGGATGTCCCGTTTGTATGAAGGAAACATCTTCCATCAGGTTGAAATACGGTAGGAAAACCGTTTACCTTGGTCATCGGAGGTTCTTGCCGAAAAATCATCGCTATCGCAAACAGAAAAGGCTTTTGATGGTAATACCGAAGAAAGAATCGCTCCTCGAATTTTGACTGGCGAAGATGTTTTTGAGATGGTTAAAGATGTCAAGGTAGTTTTGGGAAAGAGAAAACATAAGGATCCAGCTGTCGATGGCCCTTGGAAGAAGAACTCAATTTTCTATGAACTTCCATATTGGAAGTCACTTTACGTTCGGCATTGCTTAGACGTTATGCATATTGAGAAAAACGTCTGTGAGTCGATAGTGGGCACGTTGCTTGACATTCCAAATAAGACTAAAGATGGTGAAAAGGCCCGGTTGGACCTTAAAGAGATGAAGATTAGACCGAACTTGCTCCCCGATAAAAGATCGAACGGCACTTACTTACCACCGGCGAAGCACACATTATCTAGGCACGAAAAGAGAAAGCTTTGTGAGTGGCTTGCTTCCGTTAAAGTGCCAAGTGGGTACTCTTCTAACTTCAAAAGGTTGGTTTCGATGAAAGATTTGCGGCTCGTTGGAATGAAATCACATGATTGTCATATCTTGATGCAACAATTATTACCACTTGCTTTGCGGGGAGTTCTAACAAAAGATGTGAGATACGCAATTACAAAGTTATGCTCATTCTTCAATTCGATATGCTCCAAGGTAATTGATCCAATGATGTTAGATTCGCTACAATCGGAATTGGTTATGACCTTGTGCCTGCTTGAGAAGTATTTTCCACCATCCTTTTTTGATATAATGATCCATCTTTGTGTGCACTTAGTTCGAGAAGTTAAGTTATGTGGCCCGGTGTATTTGAGGTGGATGTATCCTTTTGAAAGGTACATGAAGGTTTTGAAAGGATATGTGAAGAACCGAAATAGGCCGGAGGGTTGTATAGTGGAAAACTACATATCCGAGGAAGCTGTTGAATTTTGTTCTGAGTATTTGTCCAACGCGGACCCAATAGGGTTGCCAACGAGCGGGCCATTTATATCGAAAGGACTCTCTGCGGCCGTTCATTCACCGGTAAATCAAGATGAATGGGAAAAAGTATGTTTGTATGTTCTGCATAATGCTAAGGAAATGGAGCCTTTCTTTCAAGTCCATATGGCGGAATTAAGAGTTGCGAATCCAAGAAAAGGAAGAAGTGAGAAGTGGTTTCAAGAAGAGCAGAATCGGTCATTTCGGGAGTGGATAAGAAAATACTTGCATATGAAGCAAGGCGTTTCACAGGACGTAATGAAGCTATCCAGAGGTCCATCATCGATAGTCACAAGATATACATCGTATTTGGTGAATGGCCACTCCTTCTACACTCGGGCAAGAGATGAGAAGCATCCCGTACAGAATAGTGGTGTCACACTTCGGGCCGAGTCTATGCATATTTCATCCGCAAAGGACAAGAATCCGGTATATAGTTCCATGAATTACTTTGGATTCATTGAAGATATTTGGGAACTTGATTATTGTGGCTTGTGAATGGCCCTATTTAAATGCAAGTGGGCTGACAATAATTATGTTAAGGTTGATAGTGACGGCGTGACAGTAGTGGACTTTAGGCGATTGGGCTACAAAAATGATCCGTTCATCATGGCGTCACAAGCGGTACAAGTATTTTATACAACGGATCCTGCAAATTTAGAGTTATCTTTGGTTGTGCCAATGAAGCCAAGATCAATCCGGGATGGCCAAGAAGATATTGAAGATTGCACCGAGATTCCACCTTTTACAAAAGGTTTGCCACCGGTGGATGAGATTGATGATTTTGACGACGACGTTTCACACTTACTTCGATTGGACGTCGAGTGGACATGTGTCGAGAAGCCCAAAAGAAAGAAGGGAAAAATTGCTTAACATACAAGTTCACGTTTCTTACGTTGTAAACATTTCGATACGGGTTTTTATTTACGCGATAAATATGTATCATTGATTATTTATACATGCAAAAGTGTATGGAAGCATATAGTAACAGTGGTGAATAATTGCACAACTATCAGGATTGGCCGCTTATCTGGATTACGGTATACAGTTGAATACAAATTTTGCATGTTCGAAAGATACCACGACGGTTCCTTTCAAAGACCGTCGTGGTATCTAACATACCACGACGGTCTTTGAAAAAGACCGTCGTGGTATCTCATATACCACGACGGTCTTTGAAAAAGACCGTCGTGGTATCTCATATACCACGACGGTCCTCATTAGGATCGTCGTAATATATTGATATACCACGACGGTCTTTTTCAAAGACCGTCGTGGTATATTGATATACCACGACGGTTATTAAAAGACCGTCGTGGTATATTGACAGACCTTTTCGATTTAGCCGGCCCTTTAATTCTATACCACGACGGTCAATTAGAAAACCATCGTGGAATCAGTCCATGAAGTCTACCACGACGGTCGAACCAAAAGACCGTCGTGGTAGGCTTCAAAATTTGATTTCTTTCCACGACGGTTTTTTAAAGACCGTCGCGGTAGGCTTAAGGCGGCTCTTTTAAAATTTTTCGGAAAAGGTTAAATTTTTCCCGCATTTAATAAAACCCAAACAGAGACCATTTTTCCCCAACCCATTTCATTCGAAACCTCTGCTCATCTTTTCACTCACTGCTCAAATCGCAAGTTTGCCCAAAAAATTTTCTATCATCCGACTCCATCGACTGTCTTTTACAATCTTCTGACACTCCATTCCTCGCTCAATCCTCCACCAACGGCAAGGTTTTTCGGTCATTTCCAAGTTTCTCTCCCCGCCCACAACCCATGTTGGCCCAGACTAGAAACCAATCTTCCCGTGCCCACGCTCTACACGCCGGTAAGTTGAACTCTATATTGTATGTCTAAATTTCAAGTTCGGGGAATGAAATTTCTGTTTGTTACAGCATAAAGCATATGAATGTGGTTTGCGAAAATATTCATTTCTTGCTGTTGATTGTCTCAGTCATTTAGGTTTATTTTAAATAGTTGGGTAAGGCTTAGGTTGATAACACGTTTGATTAAATGCCTCTTAACTTGTTTGATATTTAGTTTTAGAGTTCCTTAAATTGGATGTGTTTGGCTCGGCTTTGGGCATTTTAAGGTTAAAAGGTCATGATTTTGGTTCGTTAAATGTTTTTGTTCGTTATATGTTTGGATAGTAATGTGTTTCAGAACCAAGGCCTTTGTAATGATTTAATGTCAGCGATGCTTTGTTTATAACGGTTCGTGTTGCAGTTTTTTTTCAGATTGATTAACAATGTCAAACTCTCACGAGGAGGATTGCTCAACCCAAACTCAAGCTTTGAAACCACGACGAACGAACGCACCAAGATTCAATGCTGATGAAGATGGAAAAAGACGAGCAACTCTCCTTAAAAGAGTGCACGTTGTTAGGACGAGGGGAGAACGAATTCCGGTTTCCTTTGACGCGAAAGGGCAACCATTAGGCAAGGGAGGTGATGAATTACAGAGTTGGGTTGGAGTGCTTGCTCGGGAGCACATTCCCATTTGGATTGCTGACTTCAGAAGTGCTGATTTGGAAACGAGGAAAGAACGAGTGTGGTTGGAAGTAGTCACTTCATTCACTGTTGACGAATCGCACAAAAAATAGGTTTTGAAGTCATGTGGGGAGTCGGCGAAGGGTTTCAGATATGATCTGTACCAAGCCTTTGTTAGGGATCATATCCACGAAGAAACCGTTTGGCAACGACCGGCCAAAGTGGTTCGAAATTACCCAACCATCAGCCAGGACGATTGGGAAAGGTTTATTACGTATCGACAGACGGCTGATTTCAAGCGGCTTTCCCAACAAGGAACTGAGATCAGGAAAAAGAGCGTATACGGATCTACGACAGGCCGTGACGGATATAGGAAATGCGATCAAGAAATCGTACGTTAATTACTTTGCCAAACAACTTCAACTCAATAATTGGTTAATTCACATTACGTGTTTTATGTATGTTTCTTATGTTTAATTGCTAAACTGCAGTTCGAGAAGACGGGGGAATATGCTGCCCGACATGTTATTTGGCGGGACATGCGTCTCAAACCCGATGGACAGTACAAGAATCCGTCGGTTAAAATTATTGGCGAAACAATAGTAAGTATACGAAATGTTTTTGATATTCGGCCACGATTGTCTCCATTATGTTTACGGGCCCAATAACATATTGTGTATTTGTTATATGACGATTTAACACAACAACAGACGCAAGGCAGCTTCGAATCCGTGGGTACGGAGGACATTTTGACCAAGTCTTTGGGCAATGCCGAGCATTCCGGTCGTATTCGTGTGTAATACCTGATTTTTCATCTGAACGATTCTATGTATAAATTTACATTGAACCGTAAAGATATTTATGGAAAAAGCCCCGTTAAGGGTTTTTAATTATGTTTTGTGAGTTTTATGGCTATATAAGACTCAAAAATGATTATGTAATTGAGAAAACGACCTTTTTAGGTAATAAAGAACAAAATCATGAAAATTTGCATAATGGTCAAAGTTTGACCAAAAACGTCACGGTTGACCAAAAGTCAACTGTTGACCAAGAAAGTCAAAATTTGACAAAAAGGTCACTAATCGACAAGAAAGTCGATGGTTGATCCAAAAAGTTCAAGAAATGATGCTTCGAGTCTGTACGATTTATTAAGAAACCGTATGGAAATTGTACCGGACGAAAACCGGTTTTTCAGATAATAAGAAATGTTTAAGACTTAAGAACCACCCTAGAAAATCAAGTACATTGAGTTCAAGTATAGGGCAAAAGGGTTTTACGAAATAAGAAAAATTCTATACCGTCCATTTTTACGCCGGTAAATTTTGGACTGCATTTCGGTAAACCAATACTGAGTTTAAGTAAATCCAGTATTGGAAATACCTGAATTAACTAAAAAATGGGCTGCACATAGCAAGAAGAGCCAAACAAGCCTAAGATAAGCTTACCTCATTAACTTTTTTGATTATGACATCATTAAGTGATTTAAGAAAAATTGGAAGATTAGTTGTCTTCCACCTTAGCTAATGGCCGGCCACATGCCCCCCTCAAAGTCCAATTTCTGATTTTTTGAGGACTAAATTGTGCAATTAAGAGAAATTTCCAACCTCTATAAATAGGGGGAGCATTGTTCACAATTTAGCATTGTTAGCCAAACTCTTGCAATTTTGTTCCACAAAATCCGAACTTTGAGAGGAAGAGAAAGGCAAGAAATTTTTGCAAACCAAGTGTGTGGGAGGCCTTAGGGTGGTCGGATTTAGGTTAGTAACCAAGCAAAAAGTTGGAAAAAAATTTGGTGCCCATTTTCCCTAGCAAGGCCGGTTCTAGGGGGGGAGAAACCAAGCTTGATCCAAACCGGTTTTGGAGTTGGAGGCAGCCGGATTTGGTGCAATTTGGTGGCTGGATTTGGGGCAAGGAAGGCAGCAAGTTTGCACTTGCCAATCACCAAAACAGCCGGTGAATTGAGGAGGAGGAAGGAAGTGGAAACCCGAGCTAACCAAGCCAAATCGAGTAAGGTAAAAACCTTAACCGAGCAAGCTTTCATTTAAATTTCATATGGAGAAATTTAAATGTATTTAAGCTATGGTTTGTAAGGGTTTAAGCCCACTTTTAAATTCTGCCTTAGCTTGCAATTTATGAGCATGTGCTTGATTTGTTTAGGTTTAGGGCTTGGTGGTTGATTATGTGCATGCTAGGTGTTTGTGTGAATGCCTAGGATTTTTATATGTTATGGATGAACGTAAATTTGGCTTGCATGTTGGAAACCGAACGTTAGAAACGTTATGCATGTCTGTTTTAGGCTCCCGCTGAGTTCGGTTGAGGTAGGGTGAACGTTTTAGGACGTAAACGAAATTTTAAACCGAAAACTGCCAACTCGGGTAGAAATTGGCCAGTTTCGGGAAAAACAATTTTTGAGGCTTCTAGAGGCCGAATCAGGGGAAACTCAAAACATGAAAGTTTTTAAGTAGAGTTTTTCCTAGAGGACAACGCAACAGTTTTGTAAAATGAGGCTCCAATGGCCTCGGTTTTTACCAAAACCCGTGCCTAAGGTGCCCAGGACCCGAGCACGGCCAGGACAAGTTCCTCAGGGGTTTTGACCACGAAAACGCCAGAACTGGGTTTTACCCAAAACATAAAAGTTGTAGAGTTTTTAAATGCTTACAACTTTCATGAAGACAAGTTTTACAGATTCAGTCTGGATTTTAAGATGAAAATGAATTTCGGAGAACTGTACAGGAATTATGGAAATCCTGTACAGGATTTACAAAGTTGACACAGAAAATGCATATTTTTGCAGTTTCACTGCAAATGGACATTGAGAAACTGTTCCAAAGGCAGTTTCCAATAGTCAATAAATTTATAAGTCTCGTTTTAAGATTTTCAATCCTTAAAATTAAACAAAAGGGTTTATATACCAAAAATTAAGTTTTTCAATTCCTAAAAATAAGATTTTAAAACCAAAGTTAAAAACAACCCGAATAGGGTTACCAAAGTAACCAGTTAGGATAACGTAAAAATAAGTAAGGGCTTATAACTAAGGTTATAAAAGAATGTTGGTTATACTACCAACAGTTCTAACCCTTACTTTTATTTAATTTCAGAACGTTGCACGACGAGGTGTCCCAGCGGAACCTAACTCCACGATTGGACACCGCATTTACGAACGAAGTAAGTACAACTCCGCCTACAGCATAGGCTTGTTGTGAATACTTGCCTAAGTATGATTGCTAGTTATGAATGCTACATGCTACATGCTCAGTGTTATAGATTAGCTTAGGAATGCTATGATTTTATGAACGTATGTTTGGTATGCTATGATTCTATGTTATGAACGTATGTTTTGTATGCTATGGTCTATAGAAGCATGATTAGGGTTAAGTTATGTTAAGATTAATTGAGTGAAACATCACGATGCATGTTCACTAATTAACAAATGAAAGATTAAGTTATGATGGCAAGCAATTGCCTGTGTCGTACCGACCCGCGTCAGGTCGGGTTGAGCTATGGCAAGAGTAAGTCCATAGAGCGCGCCCGGTACGAACACTCATGTTATGGGGCCCAAAAGTAAGGTTAAGTTAAGAAAGTTATGAAGAGATAAGAGAGCATAAAGAAGCATAAACGGATCATGCATACGATATGTCAAGTTATGTTATGAGATGTTATGCCATGTTATGATTAAGAAAGGTTATGAAATGTTATGCCATGTTATGTTTAAGAAAGGTTATGAAATGGTATGCTATGTTATATTATAAAATGTTATGTTAGGTTAGATTATGCTGTGTTTTTAATATTGCGGTATTAATAGTTGTACTTGCTGAGCTTTCGCTCACTGTCTTACGTCTATGCTGTAGGTAAGCAGCCTGCCAGCAACCAATGATACAAGATGGAAGGCGAGGTGTGCTGGACTGTGAAATGTGGGAATAATGCCGCCACACGTTTTGTTTATTATGTCAATATTTTACAAGCTTTATTTATACCTACACAACGTTTTAATTATTCAGTATAATTATTTACGTAGGTGCGTATATATATTTATACGGCTTAAAAAATATATATATATATATATTCCGCTGTTTTACGTATAAGTACGTAAGTATGTATGTATGTATGTACGGTAACGGCCTGTGCTAGGCGGGTCGTTACAGAGTTGGTATCAGAGCGGTTTCCTGCGACTAAATTTCACAGTCAGCCTGCCATCGCCTCCATCATTATAAGTTAAAATTTTATTTTCATATGTTAATAATTATTATGCGATTATGTATGATTAGATTTACAATTATGGATCCGGAGCCCGTAGAAGAGGCCGACGCGCGGTTTCAGCGTTCTACGAGTCACGGCCCCTGCTTTTTGACGGCACACCCCGAACGGTAGCTCTATCAGTTTGGCTATACGATCTGGAGAGGATTTTCCTCCTTTGCCACATAGAGGCACATCTACATGTTTCATTGGCCAGTCGATGTTTGGCAGCCGATGCACGGTTATGGTGGATGACGATCGGCGAGGGGACGTTACCTGCTCGTACGTGGGCACATTTTCGTGTCTGCATGACTAACCGCTATGGACCGGTGCTGGACGATGGGATAGATGAGCATTATCGAGATCCCGAGATTTATCGGGATATGCAGCACGAGCGGTATTACATGATGGTCGATGACTGGCGAGCCTATCCACATGAGCCGATGGATCACTATTGTCGGAGATTCCAGGAGGCTATGTTACCTCACATTCCGTTGGACATACCGCATTCAGGATTACAGTCTATAGTGATTCTGCGGGACGGACTACCTGCACAGATCCGCCAGCACACGCCCATACCGACGCAGATTATGACAGTGGCCCATATGATCGGGTACATTTTAGCTGCGGAGGTCATCGCACAGGATTTGCAGGCCGATGCTCACGTAGCAGAGCATGAGGTACCAGTCGATGACGCCGAGATGCCCGAGCCGGTTTACGAGCCGGAGCCGATATATGAGCCAGAGCCCGCTTATGAGCCCGACCCGGTCGACCAGGAGGATCCAATACCCGACCCGGTACAGGAGGCCGAGGATGATGGTTATGATGCTGATGAGGACATGGATGCTGATGCGCCCGAGGACCCTCCGATCATTGTCATATCTAGTGATGACGAGGACGATGACGAGGAGCCCGATCACGAGCCAGGATTCGGAGGATGGCTCGATGAGGATGATGACGATGACGGGCCAGTGTTTGTAGGATGGCCCGACGAGGGAGATAATTTTGAGGAGGATCCCGAGGAGATCCCAGCGATGACGGAGAGGACGACTCCGATATCTCCACCGTTACGGTAGCAGAGTTAGATTAGGCTCAGATCAAGTGTATATGTATATGTTTTGAGACTGATGTACTAGCTTATTTTATTTTGATATTAGGCTTGTACTTTTGTACGATGGTAAAGTGGTAGACACTTCCATCTCAAAGTTTTGACTTTGTATATGTATAAGATATGTAAATGTGATAATGTAAGTATGATATGTATGATGTAAAGAAAAGTAATTACAAGTTAAGTGAATATGATGTACTTTTTGTGAGTTTACAAAAAGACAGTTTACAAGAAAAATATATGAAATAGCAAGTTATGAATGATATGATATGAATGTGATGAATGTTTATGATACGATATGATAAGTATATTATATTATGATATGACAATATTGTGATATAATATGTTAAGATATGAATGCAAAGAAAGGATATTAATGGTTAGTAATATCTTTTCTTATGATTTAAATAGGAATTTAAAAAATGGTTCGCACGCGCAAGGCTGCACCAGTGAATCCACCTACGCCAGATCTAGCGACCCTTGTAGCCAATTTACAACGACAGTTGCTCGAGCAGCAACAAGAGACAAACCAGCTGAGAGAGCAGCTAGCTCAGTTACACCAGAGACCCCAGGTCAACGAGGTTCCCTTACCCGCGGAGCAAGCACCTCCAGTGGCACCTCCAGTGCCCAATGTTCCGCGACATGCTGAGGTACCAGTAGCACCTGCTGGGGTACCAGCGGATCCACCTCCGGCAAGAGAGGATCTGTTATATGAGAGGTTTAGGCGGATGAAAGCGCCTAAATTTGAGGGAACAACAGACCCAATAGCCGCAGACAACTGGTTGATAGACATCCAAGTTATCCTAGACTTTATGCGGCTTACTGAACAGGAGAAAGTCTTATGTGCTTCTTTTGCTCTTAAGAAGGACGCGAGACACTGGTGGATAACCGTTCAGATGCGTAGGAACGTCATGGCAATGAGCTGGCAGGATTTTGTGACTGAGTTTCGTAGTATGTACTACAACAGAGAAGTCCTTGCCGCTCAACAGGACGAATTCACCAGCTTCAAGCAAGGGTCTATGACGGTGATGGAAGCCGTTAAGAAGTTCGAACAGCTAGCGCGCTTGTGCCCGGAGCTGGTACCGAACGAGACAGAGAAGGTTCGGAGAATGATGAAGATGTTCCGGACCGACATATCCAAGCAAGTTAGTGTAGGAAGCAGCCCACCTACCCTGGTATCCGACTGCGTGAGCAGAGCAATTCGAGCTGAATACTGGATTAACCAGGACAAGGAAGCAAGGGCGCAGTTTTACAAGGCCAAGAAGGAAGAAAAGGCCGTTACTAAGCAGACCCAGCCCCATCAGAGTGCCGAGGCCAATCAGAAAGGTCAGAATAATAACCCTGCTCAAAGTTCCAAACAGTTTGGGAGGAACAAGAGAAAGGGAAATTTTTCTGGACAGGGCCAGCAACAAAATTTCCCTCAGAAGAGGAATAATAGAGGAAATGAGGGTAATAACTCTGACTACCCGGTATGTACAAAGTGCGGCAGAAAACATCCGGGCGTTTGCAGAATGGGGACTAATGAGTGCTATCTGTGCGGAAAGGAGGGACATTTTGCGAAGAACTGCAATATGATTAAGCAAGGCCAGAACCCTCCGTACCAGAACAGGAACCCAAACAGTCAGCTTCATGCGGCCCAGACTAGACTAGAAGGACCTTCCATAGGCCAAGGAAGATTGGAAGCTCCTGAGCCTCAAGCCCGAATCTACGCCTATACAAGGGGAGATGCGGAAGCAGGCACTTCACATGTGGTGACAGGTCAGATCTCTATCACCACTTATGAAGCAATTGCCCTGTTTGATTCTGGTGCCACTCATTCATTTATATCACTGGAGTTCGCCCAGAAATTAGGAAGAGGTGTGGATAGATTAAGCCAACCTTTTAAAACCTCCTTGCCATCTGGAGAAGTTTTGTGGTCCAACTGTTGGATATGAAATACCTCCGTGATTATTTGTGGCAGAGAGCTGTACGTAGATCTCATCGCAATCAAGCTACAGGATTTCGATGTGATCTTGGGGATGGATTTTCTTGGGAAATACAACGCTAAGATCGACTGTCGGAAGCGTTGTGTGATTTTCAACCCATATGGCGAGCAAGAATTCAGCTTCTACGGACAACCTCGTAGCTCAGCAACCCGATTGGTTTCAGCTATGAAGGCGTGGAAAATGTTAGCTAATGGCTGTCAAGGGTATTTAGCTAACATGTTGAACAAGGAGCAAGAAGTGAAGTGGACACCGGAAGACGTACCCGTTATCAGGGAGTATGTAGATATCTTCCCAGAAGAGCTACCAGGGCTTCCGCCGGAACGCGAAATTTCATTCGAAATTGAGCTATTGCCCGGAGCTGCTCCAGTATCGAAGGCGCCTTATCGTATGGCACCTGCTGAACTTAGGGAACTCCAATTGCAGCTACAAGAACTGCTTGATAAGGGGTTCATCCGACAGAGTTACTCTCCATGGGGAGCACCTGTGTTATTCGTGAAGAAAAAGGATGGATCTCTACGTATGTGCATCGATTATCGCGAGCTGAACAAGATCACCATCAAGAATAAGTATCCTCTTCCAAGGATTGACGATTTGTTCGATCAACTCAGAGGAACAAAAGTGTTTTCGAAAGTCGATCTACGATCTGGCTATCATCAGCTCAGAATCAGAGATCAGATATTTCCAAGACGGCTTTTCGGACACGCTACGGACACTACGAATTTTTGGTTATGCCTTTTGGGTTAACCAATGCTCCAGCTGCTTTCATGGACCTAATGAACCGAGTGTTCAAGGAATATCTGGACAAGTTCGTCATTGTCTTCATCAATGATATCCTGATCTATTCAAGGTCCCGGGAAGAACATGTGCAGCATTTAAGGATGGTGATGGAAATGTTACGACGACATCAGCTCTACGCAAAGTTCACAAAATGTGAATTTTGGCTCGAAAAGGTGCATTTCTTAGGCCACGTGGTGTCACAAGAAGGGATTTCTGTGGACCCAGCCAAGGTAGAAGCAGTTAGCTTATGGTCAAGACCCACGAGCGTAACGGAAATAAGGAGTTTCCTCGGATTAGCCGGTTATTATCGCCGCTTTGTTGAAGGATTTTCTAAGATAGCAGCCCCTCTCACGACCCTTACGCGCAAAGGAAAGAAGTACGAATGGACTTCTAAATGCGAAGAGAATTTCCAAGAGCTTAAGAGGAAGCTGACAAGTGCGCCTGTTTTGATTATTCCAGATGTTGAAGCAGGAAATTTCGTGATCTACAGCGACGCTTCTAAGACGGGACTAGGAGCAGTCCTAATGCAGCAAGGTAAAGTGGTCGCGTATGCTTCTCGACAACTGAAGGATCACGAGAAGAATTACCCGACGCACGATCTAGAGCTCGCTGCGGTGGTGTTCGCATTGAAGATCTGGAGGCACTACCTGTATGGGAATAGATGTGAGATTTTCACCGATCACCAAAGTCTCAAATAATCTTTACCCAGAAGGAGCTCAATATGAGGCAGCGAAGATGGCTTGAACTCGTAAAGGACTACGACTGCGAGATCCTTTACCATCCTGGCAAGGCGAACAAAGTAGCAGACGCCTTAAGCAGGAAGTCATCTGGCGTGCTGATGTCTTTGGTACTGCTGCCCAAGCCGCTTCAAAAGGAAATCTCTGACTTCAACCTTGAGATGATAACGGGAAAGTTATCCGCCTTAACCCTCCAGTCCAATTTAATGGAGTCCATCAAGAACCTTCAAGGAAAGGATTATCTCTTGATCAAGGCACAACTCTTTGGCGGGAAAAATAAGGAATTTAGAACCTCTGCAGATGGCATGATCTATTTCAAAGAAAGGATCTGCATTCCTGATTTCAAGTTTTTGAAGGATCAGATACTAGCAGAGGCGCACATGACACCGTATTCAGTACATCCCGGAGCCTCTAAGATGTACAAGGATCTCCGAGAGAACTACTGGTGCCAAATATGAAGAATCAGATAGCGAAGTTCATGTCCAAATGCTTAACTTGTCAGAAAGTTAAGGCAGAACACCAACATCCTGGAGGAGAGTTGCAGAAAATAGAGCTCCCCGAATGGAAATGGGAGCAAATTACCATGGATTTTGTCGTGGGACTGCCAAGAACTTCAAGTGGGAATGACACGATTGGGTTATTGTCGACCGATTAACCAAATCTGCCCACTTTATCGCTATCAAAGCCACTTATTCAGTGGAGAAGTTGGCCGAAGTCTATGTATCCCAGGTCGTTCGACTGCATGATGTACCAAAATCGATCATCTCGGATCGAGACGGACGTTTCACTTCCCGATTTTGGGCAAGCGTACACAATGCTATGGGTCGAAACTGAAGTTCAGTACGGCTTTTCACCCCCAAACCGACGGTCAGTCAGAACGGACCATCCAGACACTAGAAGACATGATGAGATCATGCGTGCTGGATTTTCAAGGAAACTGGGATCAGAAGCTGTCTTTGATCGAATTTTCCTACAACAATATTATCATGCTTCGATTGTATGGCTCCATTCGAAGCACTGTACGGAAGAAATGTCGATCCCCTATTCACTGGCAAGAAGTTGGACAGAAGCAGCTTCAGACCACGGACTTCATCAGAAAGACTTCTGACGATATTAAGAAGATTAAACAAAGCTTGACATAGCTTTCAGTCGTCAAAAAGCTATG
>CM046373.1:3773742-3819230 GCA_025413025.1 Ficus hispida | reverse complement strand
TTTGATTCTGGTGCCACTCATTCATTTATATCACTGGAGTTCGCCCAGAAATTAGGAAGAGGTGTGGATAGATTAAGCCAACCTTTTAAAACCTCCTTGCCATCTGGAGAAGTTTTGTGGTCCAACTGTTGGATATGAATACCTCCGTGATTATTTGTGGCAGAGACTGTACGTAGATCTCATCGCAATCAAGCTACAGGATTTCGATGTGATCTTGGGGATGGATTTTCTTGGGAAATACAACGCTAAGATCGACTGTCGGAAGCGTTGTGTGATTTTCAACCCATATGGCGAGCAAGAATTCAGCTTCTACGGACAACCTCGTAGCTCAGCAACCCGATTGGTTTCAGCTATGAAGGCGTGGAAAATGTTAGCTAATGGCTGTCAAGGGTATTTAGCTAACATGTTGAACAAGGAGCAAGAAGTGAAGTGGACACCGGAAGACGTACCCGTTATCAGGGAGTATGTAGATATCTTCCCAGAAGAGCTACCAGGGCTTCCGCCGGAACGCGAAATTTCATTCGAAATTGAGCTATTGCCCGGAGCTGCTCCAGTATCGAAGGCGCCTTATCGTATGGCACCTGCTGAACTTAGGGAACTCCAATTGCAGCTACAAGAACTGCTTGATAAGGGGTTCATCCGACAGAGTTACTCTCCATGGGGAGCACCTGTGTTATTCGTGAAGAAAAAGGATGGATCTCTACGTATGTGCATCGATTATCGCGAGCTGAACAAGATCACCATCAAGAATAAGTATCCTCTTCCAAGGATTGACGATTTGTTCGATCAACTCAGAGGAACAAAAGTGTTTTCGAAAGTCGATCTACGATCTGGCTATCATCAGCTCAGAATCAGAGATTCAGATATTTCCAAGACGGCTTTTCGGACACGCTACGGACACTACGAATTTTTGGTTATGCCTTTTGGGTTAACCAATGCTCCAGCTGCTTTCATGGACCTAATGAACCGAGTGTTCAAGGAATATCTGGACAAGTTCGTCATTGTCTTCATCAATGATATCCTGATCTATTCAAGGTCCCGGGAAGAACATGTGCAGCATTTAAGGATGGTGATGGAAATGTTACGACGACATCAGCTCTACGCAAAGTTCACAAAATGTGAATTTTGGCTCGAAAAGGTGCATTTCTTAGGCCACGTGGTGTCACAAGAAGGGATTTCTGTGGACCCAGCCAAGGTAGAAGCAGTTAGCTTATGGTCAAGACCCACGAGCGTAACGGAAATAAGGAGTTTCCTCGGATTAGCCGGTTATTATCGCCGCTTTGTTGAAGGATTTTCTAAGATAGCAGCCCCTCTCACGACCCTTACGCGCAAAGGAAAGAAGTACGAATGGACTTCTAAATGCGAAGAGAATTTCCAAGAGCTTAAGAGGAAGCTGACAAGTGCGCCTGTTTTGATTATTCCAGATGTTGAAGCAGGAAATTTCGTGATCTACAGCGACGCTTCTAAGACGGGACTAGGAGCAGTCCTAATGCAGCAAGGTAAAGTGGTCGCGTATGCTTCTCGACAACTGAAGGATCACGAGAAGAATTACCCGACGCACGATCTAGAGCTCGCTGCGGTGGTGTTCGCATTGAAGATCTGGAGGCACTACCTGTATGGGAATAGATGTGAGATTTTCACCGATCACCAAAGTCTCAAATATATCTTTACCCAGAAGGAGCTCAATATGAGGCAGCGAAGATGGCTTGAACTCGTAAAGGACTACGACTGCGAGATCCTTTACCATCCTGGCAAGGCGAACAAAGTAGCAGACGCCTTAAGCAGGAAGTCATCTGGCGTGCTGATGTCTTTGGTACTGCTGCCCAAGCCGCTTCAAAAGGAAATCTCTGACTTCAACCTTGAGATGATAACGGGAAAGTTATCCGCCTTAACCCTCCAGTCCAATTTAATGGAGTCCATCAAGAACCTTCAAGGAAAGGATTATCTCTTGATCAAGGCACAACTCTTTGGCGGGAAAAATAAGGAATTTAGAACCTCTGCAGATGGCATGATCTATTTCAAAGAAAGGATCTGCATTCCTGATTTCAAGTTTTTGAAGGATCAGATACTAGCAGAGGCGCACATGACACCGTATTCAGTACATCCCGGAGCCTCTAAGATGTACAAGGATCTCCGAGAGAACTACTGGTGGCCAAATATGAAGAATCAGATAGCGAAGTTCATGTCCAAATGCTTAACTTGTCAGAAAGTTAAGGCAGAACACCAACATCCTGGAGGAGAGTTGCAGAAAATAGAGCTCCCCGAATGGAAATGGGAGCAAATTACCATGGATTTTGTCGTGGGACTGCCAAGAACTTCAAGTGGGAATGACACGATTTGGGTTATTGTCGACCGATTAACCAAATCTGCCCACTTTATCGCTATCAAAGCCACTTATTCAGTGGAGAAGTTGGCCGAAGTCTATGTATCCCAGGTCGTTCGACTGCATGATGTACCAAAATCGATCATCTCGGATCGAGACGGACGTTTCACTTCCCGATTTTGGGCAAGCGTACACAATGCTATGGGGTCGAAACTGAAGTTCAGTACGGCTTTTCACCCCCAAACCGACGGTCAGTCAGAACGGACCATCCAGACACTAGAAGACATGATGAGATCATGCGTGCTGGATTTTCAAGGAAACTGGGATCAGAAGCTGTCTTTGATCGAATTTTCCTACAACAATAGTTATCATGCTTCGATTGGTATGGCTCCATTCGAAGCACTGTACGGAAGAAAATGTCGATCCCCTATTCACTGGCAAGAAGTTGGACAGAAGCAGCTTCAGACCACGGACTTCATCAGAAAGACTTCTGACGATATTAAGAAGATTAAACAAAGGCTTGACATAGCTTTCAGTCGTCAAAAAAGCTATGCGGATAAACGAAGAAGGCCTTTGGAATTTCAGATCGGAGATGCGGTTTTCATCAAGATAGCTCCGATGAAAGGTGTAA
Source organism: Ficus hispida (assembly GCA_025413025.1). Lineage (NCBI taxonomy): Eukaryota > Viridiplantae > Streptophyta > Magnoliopsida > Rosales > Moraceae > Ficus > Ficus hispida. The sequence continues at coordinate 3,816,276 of CM046373.1, read as the reverse complement.
TGAGATTCGGAAAGAAAGGGAAGCTTAGTCCAAGGTATACTGGACCATTTGAAATCCTGGAAAGGGTTGGAAAAGTGGCCTATAAGCTTGCCCTGCCGCCGGAGTTAGCATCCATGCATAATGTCTTCCATGTATCGATGCTCAAGAAGTATGTGTCAGATCCTTCGCATGTGCTCAGTCAAGAACCAGTAGAGGTTCAAACTGACTTAACCTATGAAGAGAAGCCTGTGCGAATCCTAGACCAAGAAGAGAAGGTTCTAAGGAATAAGACAATTCCCATGGTGAAGGTATTATGGAAGAACCATAAAGTAGAAGAAGCCACCTGGGAATTAGAAAGTGAAATGAGAAAGAATTACCCTGGCTTATTCTAATTTTCGAGGACGAAAATCTTTAAGGAGGGTAGATTGTAATACCTGATTTTTCATCTGAACGATTCTATGTATAAATTTACATTGAACCGTAAAGATATTTATGGAAAAAGCCCCGTTAAGGGTTTTTAATTATGTTTTGTGAGTTTTATGGCTATATAAGACTCAAAAATGATTATGTAATTGAGAAAACGACCTTTTTAGGTCATAAGGAACAAAATCATGAAAATTTGCATAATGGTCAAAGTTTGACCAAAAACGTCACGGTTGACCAAAAGTCAACTGTTGACCAAGAAAGTCAAAATTTGACAAAAAGGTCACTAATCGACAAGAAAGTCGATGGTTGATCCAAAAAGTTCAAGAAATGATGCTTCGAGTCTGTACGATTTATTAAGAAACCGTATGGAAATTGTACCGGACGAAAACCGGTTTTTCAGATAATAAGAAATGTTTAAGACTTAAGAACCACCCTAGAAAATCAAGTACATTGAGTTCAAGTATAGGGCAAAAGGGTTTTACGAAATAAGAAAAATTCTATACCGTCCATTTTTACGCCGGTAAATTTTGGACTGCATTTCGGTAAACCAATACTGAGTTTAAGTAAATCCAGTATTGGAAATACCTGAATTAACTAAAAAATGGGCTGCACATAGCAAGAAGAGCCAAACAAGCCTAAGATAAGCTTACCTCATTAACTTTTTTGATTATGACATCATTAAGTGATTTAAGAAAAATTGGAAGAATTAGTTGTCTTCCACCTTAGCTAATGGCCGGCCACATGCCCCCCTCAAAGTCCAATTTCTGATTTTTTGAGGACTAAATTGTGCAATTAAGAGAAATTTCCAACCTCTATAAATAGGGGGAGCATTGTTCACAATTTAGCATTGTTAGCCAAACTCTTGCAATTTTGTTCCACAAAATCCGAACTTTGAGAGGAAGAGAAAGGCAAGAAATTTTTGCAAACCAAGTGTGTGGGAGGCCTTAGGGTGGTCGGATTTAGGTTAGTAACCAAGCAAAAAGTTGGAAAAAAATTTGGTGCCCATTTTCCCTAGCAAGGCCGGTTCTAGGGGGGGAGAAACCAAGCTTGATCCAAACCGGTTTTGGAGTTGGAGGCAGCCGGATTTGGTGCAATTTGGTGGCTGGATTTGGGGCAAGGAAGGCAGCAAGTTTGCACTTGCCAATCACCAAAACAGCCGGTGAATTGAGGAGGAGGAAGGAAGTGGAAACCCGAGCTAACCAAGCCAAATCGAGTAAGGTAAAAACCTTAACCGAGCAAGCTTTCATTTAAATTTCATATGGAGAAATTTAAATGTATTTAAGCTATGGTTTGTAAGGGTTTAAGCCCACTTTTAAATTCTGCCTTAGCTTGCAATTTATGAGCATGTGCTTGATTTGTTTAGGTTTAGGGCTTGGTGGTTGATTATGTGCATGCTAGGTGTTTGTGTGAATGCCTAGGATTTTTATATGTTATGGATGAACGTAAATTTGGCTTGCATGTTGGAAACCGAACGTTAGAAACGTTATGCATGTCTGTTTTAGGCTCCCGCTGAGTTCGGTTGAGGTAGGGTGAACGTTTTAGGACGTAAACGAAATTTTAAACCGAAAACTGCCAACTCGGGTAGAAATTGGCCAGTTTCGGGAAAAACAATTTTTGAGGCTTCTAGAGGCCGAATCAGGGGAAACTCAAAACATGAAAGTTTTTAAGTAGAGTTTTTCCTAGAGGACAGCGCAAACAGTTTTGTAAAATGAGGCTCCAATGGCCTCGGTTTTTACCAAAACCCGTGCCTAAGGTGCCCAGGACCCGAGCACGGCCAGGACAAGTTCCTCAGGGGTTTTGACCACGAAAACGCCAGAACTGGGTTTTACCCAAAACATAAAAGTTGTAGAGTTTTTAAATGCTTACAACTTTCATGAAGACAAGTTTTACAGATTCAGTCTGGATTTTAAGATGAAAATGAATTTCGGAGAACTGTACAGGAATTATGGAAATCCTGTACAGGATTTACAAAGTTGACACAGAAAATGCATATTTTTGCAGTTTCACTGCAAATGGACATTGAGAAACTGTTCCAAAGGCAGTTTCCAATAGTCAATAAATTTATAAGTCTCGTTTTAAGATTTTCAATCCTTAAAATTAAACAAAAGGGTTTATATACCAAAAATTAAGGTTTTCAATTCCTAAAAATAAGATTTTAAAACCAAAGTTAAAAACAACCCGAATAGGGTTACCAAAGTAACCAGTTAGGATAACGTAAAAATAAGTAAGGGCTTATAACTAAGGTTATAAAAGAATGTTGGTTATACTACCAACAGTTCTAACCCTTACTTTTATTTAATTTCAGAACGTTGCACGACGAGGTGTCCCAGCGGAACCTAACTCCACGATTGGACACCGCATTTACGAACGAAGTAAGTACAACTCCGCCTACAGCATAGGCTTGTTGTGAATACTTGCCTAAGTATGATTGCTAGTTATGAATGCTACATGCTACATGCTCAGTGTTATAGATTAGCTTAGGAATGCTATGATTTTATGAACGTATGTTTGGTATGCTATGATTCTATGTTATGAACGTATGTTTTGTATGCTATGGTCTATAGAAGCATGATTAGGGTTAAGTTATGTTAAGATTAATTGAGTGAAACATCACGATGCATGTTCACTAATTAACAAATGAAAGATTAAGTTATGATGGCAAGCAATTGCCTGTGTCGTACCGACCCGCGTCAGGTCGGGTTGAGCTATGGCAAGAGTAAGTCCATAGAGCGCGCCCGGTACGAACACTCATGTTATGGGGCCCAAAAGTAAGGTTAAGTTAAGAAAGTTATGAAGAGATAAGAGAGCATAAAGAAGCATAAACGGATCATGCATACGATATGTCAAGTTATGTTATGAGATGTTATGCCATGTTATGATTAAGAAAGGTTATGAAATGTTATGCCATGTTATGTTTAAGAAAGGTTATGAAATGGTATGCTATGTTATATTATAAAATGTTATGTTAGGTTAGATTATGCTGTGTTTTTAATATTGCGGTATTAATAGTTGTACTTGCTGAGCTTTCGCTCACTGTCTTACGTCTATGCTGTAGGTAAGCAGCCTGCCAGCAACCAATGATACAAGATGGAAGGCGAGGTGTGCTGGACTGTGAAATGTGGGAATAATGCCGCCACACGTTTTGTTTATTATGTCAATATTTTACAAGCTTTATTTATACCTACACAACGTTTTAATTATTCAGTATAATTATTTACGTAGGTGCGTATATATATTTATACGGCTTAAAAAAATATATATATATATATATTCCGCTGTTTTACGTATAAGTACGTAAGTATGTATGTATGTATGTACGGTAACGGCCTGTGCTAGGCGGGTCGTTACATCATGGGCAGTCAAAATTTGTCACGCAGACGCAATACTACAATGCCATGAATATATCGAGGGAGAATCCTGAAGTCTCCAACATGAAACGACAGTTGGTTGCCTTGGAAAGAACGGTGCAGGAACTTTGTGCAAAGCACGGTATCGACCGTGAGACGATGGCTGAGGAAGCATCCCAACCTGCTGTTGATCAACACAACAGTGTCAAGGCTAGTTACACCGTCAATGAGAAGGAAGCCGGCCCGTCGGATCTGCAGCCCATGCCTAATGAAAGTAAGGAATGCCAGCTTTTCTTGACTGATGTCATTAATGGTGGAGAAGTTCTGGTTGCAATTGGCAGGGCATACATGGACTGTGTTCCAACCGACACAGTCCATGGGATTCCATTAGGCGAGGGGAATGTGCGTGTGACAATCAGCGTCCCAAAAATTAAACGTGCACTCCTTCCGATTCCGACGGATGAAGCCACCTATATTGAAGAGGCCATCGGGGGGTTTGTTGCGTGGCCCAAAAAAAACATCGTCCTGCAAAGCAGTTTAAGCCAGGCCAGCCGAGGTCCCAGTCAAGCTCCCGAGCCAAGTGCCAAGCGAACCAAATTTATAAAGAAGAGAGCCGGGAGGAAGAAACTACACTCCGAACCGGAGGTACAACAGCAAACCGGTGAAGAAGAACTGAGGTTTGACTTTGATACCATTCCGGTTGATATGAGACGCTTGGCGAACTACGCACAACGGTGTTTGACTGACGGTACCCAGATCGCGTGCCCACAACAACAGTCTGTCAATGCTGATGACATGCCCATATATATTGGGTATGAAGATGTATACCATTTCATTTCTTTCCAAGAAATTAGTGCAAGCAGTATAATGGTTTACATCAGGTAATGTCATTTTTCTTGTTCCAATTAGTACCGTGATACTGGATTACAATTATTTTCTGGCTGCAAGTTTGACTTAATTATTTTGCAGCTATCTAGCGGATTGTTGTGCAAAAGCCGGAATGGAGCAGCGTTACGACTTTGTTTCTCCATTCCTTGTCTCGCCAGTGCAACAGAATGTAGATCGCGTAGCGTACATTAGAGAGAGAGCCGACAATATCATCCGGATCATAACAAACACACCAAGGGGAAGGCTTGTTCTCATGCCATATAACAGCGGCCAACATTGGATATTGGCTGTTATTAATCCGTAGGATGACTCGGTCCTCTATTTTAATCCTCTTGGAAATGATCCGGGTGAAGATTTTCAACAGCTAATTACGTTGTAAGTATTCTTTGATGTTGGTATTCTTTGTTAGATTGATATTCTTGTTGTTGTAGTTCTGGATGTATTGATATTTGTTGGTTTGTTAGGGCACTAAACGATTGGAAGTTGCTGGTGGGACGAGGAATAACAAAGCGACGCAACTTACAGACGTTGATTCAGACTGCTCGCTGCCCAATACAACAAGGAAATGTGCAATGCGGCTACTTTGTATTGGGGTTCATGCGAGAAATATGCTTGACCGTCGATGGCCTTGCCCTACTTCAAAAGAAGACGTCTTATACCGAAGCTGATTTGAATTTGGCTAGGCAGGAGTGGACACAATATATCATGCGCTTCATACAATATTGAGCACATTAGCATGCTGTTGAATTTTGTATAGGCGCTATATTTAATTTTTTTGTACATTGTGACATTATATTTAAGATATCAGTTTTGTTATTTTTTTTTCTTGGCTGTGTAAATAATCCGTGGGATGAATGAATGAACTGGTATTCAAAATGAACGATTTGTAATTTGTTTTGTTCACTTGACAACATACCACGACGGTTTTCAACAGAAACCGTCGTGGAATTATAAATAACACGACGGTTTAGAAAAGCACCGTCGTGGTACATAACCTACCACGACGGTTAAATATATAAACCGTCGTGGTAGATTAATATACCACGACGGTTTTATTATACAATAAATCCACCGTCGTTGTAAGGAGAACTACCACGACGGTGGATGTTTAGAACCGTCGTGGTATATTGGTCTACCACCACGGTTTCTAAGAAATCACCGTCGTGGTATGTAGTAATACGACGACGGTGACATGAAATAACCGTCGTGGTATAATGAATACCACGACGGTGACTTGATAAAACCCGTCGTCGTAGACCAATCAACCACGACGGTGGCTCATAAGAACCGTCGTGGTATATTCATTTCCACGACGGTTTTTTCCATCAAAAACCGTCGTGGTATGGTTCTAAATAGTCCATTTTTTGGCCCTATTTTACCTATTCCACGACGGTAAAAAGACCGTCGTGGAATATTAAAAGATTCCACGACTCTGGATTCCACGACGGTTAGAGAACCGTCGTGGATTTTTTCCACGACGGTTAAAAATCGTCGTGGAATTCACATTCTGTAGTAGTGGCATATGCTATACATATGTATTACCGCGATCCTGAAATTTACCATGATGTGTATGTGGTGGATAAACTTATTATATGATATGAAGAAATCACGAAGAATCTTTAGTATGATATGAGAAGTTATGATGTTTCCATGGTAGGACATGATAAGAAATGAATAGGCTTCGAGATTAGATATCCTATTACCTTACTTTGGTATGATGATAACCAGGAACTTTTCATTCTAAGGAATTGGATCGACACCATGGGAGTTAAGTTTCCTGTTTGTGAAACTATTGCCCCCATAAGAATAATATTAGATACGAGAAAAAGTTTGGTGGTGCCTTAGCTTGAGGGTGGCAACTAGGCAATGCACAAATATGAGTTGGATGTTACCAATCGCAATTTGATAGACCATAATGATGGCTATGAGTTTGATGATGAAGTTAATGAGGTTGAGATCGATAGCAACAATCTTGAAGTCGACATATAATGGTTTGACTAATGTCAACTATATACGACCTTTTAAGTAATATAAATTATGTAATAATGGGAAGTTTTAGACCTTCCTTAGAGCTATGATTAGGCCTTTTACTTCACCGTCGATCTTGGACTCCTGAATTTGGAGTAAAATTGTTTTCAATTATATTATTTATTATTATTTTCCATGATTAACTTGGAAAAGATTCAAAGAATATTCTTTTATAAATATAGCGCTTAATCTTATGTTTATTAGAACTAAGTCATGTTATGTTATGAAAAGGGGCCAAATCCTTAAGGAATAGAATTCCAAGAAAGGAGCCATCATGAAAGTAAAGGGCTAAAATCCTTAAGGAACAGAGTTCCAAGAAAGGGTCCAAGAAAGGGGCCATCATGAAAAATAAAGGGCCAAAATCCTTGAGGAACAAAATTTCAAGAAAGGGGCCATTATGAAAAGTAAAGGGTTCTAATAGCACAAGATTAACATTATACTAAAGAGTCCTCAGTTTTAGCTAAATTTAAAGAAAAATATTTTAAATATGATATATTCGCTGAGCCCTTAACTAAAGTTAAAAAGAAGTATTTTGAATATAAGATATGATATGTTTTTCAAATATGGAGAAGTAATATGATATGATATAATATGCTTTTCAAATGTAGCATATTATGATATAATATGTTTTTCAAATATGGAGAAGTAATATGATATGATATACTTGCTAAGAATTTTATGTAGATAGTTCTTGTGATGCAATATGAAAGTATGAAGTATGGAAGTATGCAGTATGAAAGTATGCATGATGAAAGTACGAATATATGAAAGCATGATGAAAGTATGAAAGTACGAGGATATGATAGGATATGAAAGTAAGATTATGGTTCTATATAGCAGTTATGAGATTCGAAAGAAGAGGAAATTAAGTCCAAAGATATATAGAGCCATTTGAAAATACTCAAAAGAGTTGGTAAGACCACTAGAATTATTCTAATTTTCGAGGACGAAAATTTATTAAGGAGGGTAGAATGTAATAACCCAAATTTTTTCGGACTCATGATTTCCTTATATGAAAAAGAATTTAAGTCCGTACTATGTGGATATGTGATGTTTCATGAAAAATTATGAATATCAATGTGAAATTCAAAATCTGTTTGAGTTCTCGTTTAATTAGCTACGAGATTCAATAATAGTTTGCTTAGTCATGCATGAGCCTTTTGAGGAAAAAGGCATAATAGAAATTTATGATTTGTAGTCCGGTCAAAGTTTGACCCAGTTGACGTAAGGTTTGACTGAGATGGTACTGCAGTATAATAAACAATATGTAAATTATACTGCGGAAAACTGTCATTACAGACAAATGAGCAAGAATAAGCTATGGGACCACTATAGAAAAATCAAGCGCAATATTTAGAGCAATAAGGACTAAGTGACTTCAAATCCTAAGAAAAACCTACTTGCAGTCCGGTTAAGTGCAGATGAATTCTGGACTATAGTTTAGTATAACAGTACTGTTAACAGTTGAAAATAATATTTGTAATATCTACATTAGTATGAAAATGGACTGTATATTAGGAGGAAAGCCAAACGGAGCCCTAATGTGAGGACACCTCATCATGGATAAATATGTGAATTTTGGGAGTTTTGGAAAATTGAAAGAAATTATGTGGAAGTTTTTGATCGGTTAATTAAATGATAACTATGGAGGATTACTTGGCCTCCAAGGCCATTATAATGGCCGGCCACCTAAGGAGGATTAAGGAGCAAATATTTTATTTTTAGGGACTAATATGTAATTTTAAGAATAAAAATAATTGGTGAAAAATCAAGATTTTTCACCTATAAATAGGGGATGGGGTGTAGAAGAAAAACCATTAATTGGACCCTAAATTTTTTCCTTTCTTTCAACTCTCTCTCCCTCCCCTAGGAACCGAGTCCAAAGAGAAAAAAAAAAAAAAAAAAAAGGAAGAAGATGAGGTAGGGTGGTCAGATTTTTGAGGAAGAAAAAGGGAGGAGGAAATTTTTGATCTAAGGCCTAGAACCACTTACAAGGCTTAAGAGGTAACCTTCCTAAGTCTCTTAAGCAATTCAATTAAGTTATGGTTCAAGAATTTAAGTGTATTTTATGTTGGGTTTGTAAGAGCATAAGCTCACCCCTTTACTTTCATACAATAAGTTTAAATGTCTAGCATGCGCTTGATTAGGGTTTAGTGGTCTTTAATTATATTATGGTGTATGATTATGATCTTATTGTTAGATATCATGTGACATGTGTGAATACCTATTAGATATTTGTTATATATCCCCACATACCCAAAGATGATGTTTTATGAATGAATATGGAAAAGGTGATGCATGTTGCATATAGGATTCAAGAAAACCCTAAAAACCCTAGTTTGATGAAGATTCACCATATGGGTTTACATAAAAGATTGAATGAATGAAAAATGAATGCATGGTAATGAAAACATTAGTAATGTGCTGCATGCTTAATGTAGACTCACGGTTTTAATCATTCGAGGTAGGGTGCACGTAATTTTACGTAAGAACCAACTTAAACAAAAACTGCCAGTCTCGGTCAAGACTGGGCAGTAATCTGGAAATAGGATTTGAGGCCTTTAGAGACCGAATTTAAAGAAAGTTAAAACTACAAAGTTGTAGAAAATTGAAAATTCAAGGGGCCAACATGGACAGATTTTGAATAATAAGCCCTAAAGGATTCCGTTTTTGTAAAAACCCAAGCCCTGGTCTGCCTAGACCCTGTGCACGGCCAGCCGGATTCAACCAGGAATATGAACAAGTTAAAGGAAAAATTAGGTTTTGAGTAAAACATGAAAGTTATATATTATTCGAGATTTTCAATTTTGATGAAGAAAGATTTTTCAAATTTTAAGCAGATTATTAAGATAAAATTAGATCTTAAAAACTGTGCAGGAAACAGGAAATTCCTACACAGGATTTTCATAAAACAGTGTAAAAGCAGGAAATTCCTGCACATGCACTGATAACTAAAATTAAGAAACTATTTTCAAAGATTGTTTTCAAAGTTTGACAGTTTTTAACTGTTTTTGATTAAAAGTTATGGTTTTTTAAAAATACGGTTTTTATAAGGAATATAAAGTTTTTCAAAAGATTTTTAAAGAAAAATTGACAAAGTTTTGTCAAGAAAAGAGAAAAATAAATACTTGGGCCAAAAAGTATTTCGAAGGCATAATAACCAAAAGATGACCGATAGTAACCGGTTAAGATACCCAAGTTATTGGGGTGGGCTTTACCCTTTGGTTACCGATAGTAACCTAATGGGGTAGTACTTTGAAAGTAATTGGGCCCTAGTAACCCAATAGGGTATCATTCAAATATGATTGGGCCTTACCCTAGGGTTACCAATAGTAACCTGATGGGGTATTTATTTAAAATTAGTTGGGCTTAAAACCTATGGTTACCAATGGTAACCTAATAGGGTATTACTTGAGAAGTAATTGGGCCTTAGTATATTTAGTTACCTAATAAGGTATAGGTCTAAGATCTAAATAGGATTTGGCTTATACCCAGGGTTACAAATAGTAACCTAATAAGATGCTAATTACTATTCACATATGATTGGGCCTTGTAATGCCCCGACATACGTAAGGCCGTTACCATACTTTCATAAACTAAATCTCAGTTTTGATAACTTTAACTTATTTGAAATTGAGAGTAATATATATATATTTTTTAAAACATATATAAATAGACTAGTCAATATAAAAAAAGTTTATGTGCATACATATGCTTGTTCATCATAATAAGAAGTCATACATAATATTTAACTTGAGTCTTTAAGCTTCATATATATATAGTATAACACAATTTACTCTAATATATGGACATATACATATATTTTTGTTCCAAAGAACTTGTGGAAAAATTTGTGTAGTGGTATCCCACACTGTCCATCACTTGCTGCATCGTCCGCATTGCCCACCAACTAATCTGCAGGCTTTTTACCTACAGTATGAAATATACTAATGAGCTAACTCTCAGCAAGTATAAACGTATCTCACAAAACATGTCAAGCATTATATAACTTATGCATGATCCATTTATGATCAATTATGAACTGATTGTCTTGCTTAACATGTGGGCCCCTTGTGTACGTACCGATTGCATGCATTCTACCAAAAGTTAAGGTTTGCAAGGTCCATAACAATTCTAGGAATTATGAAATACAACCTTTCTGCATCAACAGAAGGTTTGAGAATTTTCTTGAACATACATGATCTTCCAGAATCAACAGGAGGTTAGTACGACACTTAACTTTTATGGGTTTAGTCTTAGTCTTGTATTTTTCAAGACTAAGAATCTTTAAGTGTGATCTTATCAGTCATGATACATGTGAAACATAGACATGGCATTATCATAAATCATAGTATAACATGGCTAAACATGGCTTAACATGGCATATTATAGCATAACATGACTCATTATAGCATACATGAACACATATCATACTTGAAAATAGCATTTACTATTTTCCATACTGTAGGTGAGGTTTGTACTTACCTCTTATGTACGTCCTGAGTTTGTTGCTCCTACTGATCGCAACAACAGGTTAACTATCTGTTATAAATAACAACGTAAGATAAGAATCATTATATCTTACCTTAAATTATTTCATTAAATGTTGGTACCCTAACCAACATTTAGTAGTTACCCTCGTTATATGTACCCCACATAAGCTTTAATGATATCCCTTTCGGTACCAAGTGTAACCCTAGGATATAAGTCCCAATAGTAATCAAACAGTATTCTATTTGATTACCTAATGAACTTTGGCATCAACCAATAGTACTTGGTATCCTATTAGGTTACCTTAAATAATCTTGGACCCAAGGCCCAACATACAATATTTGTTCTTAAATAACTAGGCTCAATTACAATTAGGTAACCTATCTGATTATTATGTGTCTTATGTTAGGTTACCAATTATCTTAGCTTAATTTGCTTAATTATTTCTTTTCTTACTAAACTGGGTTTGATTAACCATTTAAAACTATTTTCTAATAAAACTGTCTAAGTTTTGAGGGATTTGACTGAAAATAGTGTATCTTTCAAATTATCAGTGCATGTGCAGGAATTGCCTGTGCATGTACTGTTTTGAAATTTCTGTACAAGATTTGTGATTTATTTTCATTTTGAAATCTGTTTAGATTTTGAAAAAGTTTTCTTCACCAAAGTTTTAGATATTGATAAACCCTACAACTTTCGTGTTTTGCTCAAAATACAGTTCTGCCTTTAACCTATACTTTTTCTATGTTGAATCTGCCTGGCCGTGCACATAGTTCTGAGTGGTCTAGGCACGGGTTTTTGTAAAAACAAAGGCCTTTGGAGCTATATTTTTGAAAACTGTCTGTGCGATCCCCTAGCATTTTCAATTTCCTACAACTTTGTAGTTTTGACTTTCCTCAAATTCGGTCTCTAAAGGCCTCAAAATACCGTTTCCAGATCACTGTTCAGTTTTCACCCGAACTGACAGTTTTTGTTTTGGTTCGTTCTTGCGTAAAATTACGCACACACTACCTCAAACGATCACAACCATGAGCCTACATCAAGCATGCAGCGTATAATCTAATGTTCTCACGATCATTCATTCATTATCATACATTCAATCCTAATCAAACCCGTTTGGTGATTTTCACCAGACTTAGGTTTTCTAGGGTTTTCTTGAACCCTAAAATCATCATACAAGCATCCATTCCATAATCATACATTCAACATCAGTTCTAAGCCTATGGGGACATATAAGAAACACTTGATGGTTACACACATAAATCACATAATTTCTAGAGCATACATTCCTAAACATACACCAAAACGTAACATAAGCATATCAAAACCTAAATCAAGCACATTATAAGCAAACCAACTAAAATAAGGACATAATTAGTGAGCTTAAGCTCTTACAACCAAACTGAAAATACAAGGTAACTTGGCTCAAAACTACCATAGAAAGGCTTAGGAAATAGAGAGAGTTACCTCTAAACCGTAGAGATAATCTCTAGCTTGGGATTCCGAAATATTTTTCTAGCTTTCCTCACTAAAACTCCGACCACACACTCTTGATTTTGCTTGCTATATGGTTCGGCTGAGAGAGAGAAAGAGAGGAGAGAAATGGCCAAAGTTTTGGGGTATTTTTCTAATAAAGTGAACCAAAATCACCTCTCCCCCTCTACCTATTTATAGGTGTATTATAATTCTTTTTTTTTCTTTATTTTTATTCTATAAATTGCACTACAAGCCTTAAAAAAATATATATTTGCTAAGAGATCCCCAAGAGGTGGCCGGCCATTATGGGTTGCATGTCACCCAAGTTATCTAATTTTAATACTTTCCAATTTAAAAAAAATCAAAAATTTACTTAATTATCATTGGATGAGGTGTCCTTCATCTAGGGCTCCGTTTGGATTTTTATTTTAAAAACAGTCTATTTTCATACTAATATAGATATAACAAATACTGTTTTCAACTAAAACAGTACTGTCATACTAAACTGCAATCCAGAATTTATATGCATTTAACTGGACTGCGTATAGGTTTTTCTTAGGGCTTAAAGCTAATTAGTCCTTATTGTCCTAAATATTGAGCTTGATTTTTCTAAAGTGATCTTGAACCTTATTCTTACTATTTCATCCGTGATGACGGTTTTTCGCAATATAAATCCCATACTACTTGCTATACTACAGTACCGTCATATTCATACCTTTGACTTTTTTGGTCAAATTTTGACCGGTCAAGGACATAAATTCTAATTTTACCTTTTTCCTAAAAAGGCATCATATATAACTAAACAAGCTGTTTTGAGTCTTATTATACTATAAGAACTCAAATATATCTGATAAAATCATATCAGACCTTTCACACAAATTTTCATTTTTTCCTTAATGAGGAAATCATGAATCAATCAAAAAGGGCGGTTATCACCATTATTGAGTCTCATAGTTAATTACACGAGAACTCAAGCATATACTGAGAATAAATTATGAATTTCATATTGATATTCATAATTTTTATGAAAAATCACATAATACATAATACGGACTTAAATTCTTATATGGAATCACGAGTCCATTCACGAATTCGGTTATTACAATCCACCCTCCTTACAGAATTTTCTTCCTCGAAAATTAGAATAATTCTGGGTGGTTTATCTTCATATCCTCTTCACGTTCCCATGTTGCTTCTTCAATCGCATGATTTTGCCATAAGATCTTAACTAAAGGTATAACTTTGTTTCTTAGTACCTTTTCTTCCCGTTCCAAAATTTGAACTGGTTTCTCCTCATAAGTTAAATCCTCGTGAACCTTGATTGGTTCATGGTGCAATACGTGTGATGGATCCGATATATATTTCTTTAGCATCGACACATGAAACACATTGTGCACATATGTTAATTCTTGGGGTAAGGCTAACTTATTGGCCACATTACCTATTCTTTCTAGTATCTCGAATGGCCTTATATATCGCGCACTTAACTTCCCTTTCTTTCCGAATCTCATGACTCCTTTAAATGGAGCAACCTTGAGGAATACCGAGTCTCCAACTTGAAATTCTAGAGGCTTTATCGGCATAACTCTTTTGTCGACTGAATGCAGTTTTCATTCATTAACGTATGAGTTCTATGGCCTTTGTGGTTCTCCGAATAAAGTCCGTAGACACAAGTTCTTTTTCTCTTGTTTCGTACCAGTGAACTGGAGATCTATACCTCCTCCCATACAAAGCTTTATAAGGAGCCATTCTAATTGAAGCATGGAAACTATTGTTATATGAGAATTCGATCAAAGGAAGTTTCTTATCCCAAGTTCCTTTGAAGTTCATCACACTTGCTCGTAACATATCCTCTAGTGTCTGAATGGTCCTTTCCGATTGTTCGTCTGTTTGAGGTTAAAAAGCTGTACTAAATGTAAGCTTTGTACCCATCGCTTGATGTACACTCCTCCAAAATTTAGAAGTGAAACGACCATCCCGATCTGAGATAATCAATTTTGGAATCCCTTGATAGCGAATGATCTGCGCAACATACAGTTCCACTAGTTGGTCTACTGAAAAACTAAGCTTAATAGCTAGAAAGTGTGTAGATTTTGTCAATCGATCAACAATCACCCAAATAGCATCGTTGCTGCTGGGAGTTCGGGGTAGACCAACCATGAAATCCATCGTCACTTGATCCCATTTCCATTCTTGGATGAGAATTTTCTACAATTCTCCTCCTAGACGTTGATGTTCAGCCTTCACTTTCTGACATTTGAGGCATTTACTAACGAATATGGCAACGTCATTCTTCATTTTGGGTGTAACGACCCGCCTAACGTAAGCCGTTACCGCACATATCTTATCTTGCATACTTAATTACGAAAATCAGCCGAAATTTTTCTTTTTATATATGGTGCGAACTCACACCAATAAAATACGTACTTAGAAATGTTACTAAATAAAGTCCCTTATACATAGAAAGGAATGTACATAATATAAACAAAACGTGTAGCGACCACCATCCCACATTTCACAGCTAGCAGTGCCATGCTCCACCATCTTGCATCAGAAATTGCTGCTAGGCTGCTTACCTACGGCATAAACGTAAGACGTGAGCTTTCGCTCAGTAAGTAACTTTAACATCCGCGAACATAATCATAACAATGCATGAACCAATTATGCTTATTTATGCTTTCTCAGCTTAACTTACTATTGGGCCCTTATCTTGTCATGAGTGTACATACCGTGGCGCGCAGCTATGGAGTGGTTGGGGTGGCCAGCTCAGTCCAACTCAAACCATAGACCAAACCCGACTTCGCACGGGTCGATACGACACAAGGCAAGCTTGCTTTCCATGATACTTAATTTTCATCATGTCATACTTTTGATCTTAGTCTGATCAATTTAATAGTGAACATGTAACGACCCGCCTAACGTAGGCCGTTACAGTTACATAACATACATAACTTACTTAACTTATTTACTCTTGGCGGAAATATGGACTTTTTTTTTTTTCCAGCTTGAAATTAATATCTATTTCATAACATACTTACATATGTATACATACATACTAATGTACTTCAGTACTGAAATGTCATTTTTCATACAACATAAATAATAACTTAATACAAAAAGACGCGCAGCGGTCTCCATCCCATGTTTCACAACTCGCCGTGCCAAGCCCCACTGTCTTCCATCAAGAATTGCTGATAGATTGCTTACCTACAGCATAGACGTAAGCCGTGAGCTTTCGCTCAGCAAGTACAACTATATACCTGCAAAACATAACTTAACATAGCAATGCATGAACCAATTATGCTTTATTATGCTTTTTTAGTTAGCATATTTTTGGGCCCCTTACTTTACATAAGTGTACATACCGTGGCGTGCAGCTATGGAGTGGTTGGGGTAGCCAGCCCAGTCCATCTCAAACCATAGACCGAACCCGACCTACGAGCGGGTCGATACGACACAAGGCAAGCTCGCTTGCCATCATACTTGAAACTTATCTTACCAGTTGTTCTTATCTTAGAACATATTTGAGAAACCGTTTCATACTTGAAACTTGGTTTTGAACTTACCATATGAATTAGTGAACATGCTTCATGATGTCACATCATAAATCATAACTATATCATAACCATATCATAATCATTTCATGAACTTAATATATCATACATCACATCATAGCATAGCATACAACACATCAGGCAAGTAACACCATAACAAGTCTATACTGTAGACAGAGTTGTACTTACCTGTAATGCTATGTCCTAAGTTTGGTTGCTCCTAATCAGGTCACAACAACAGGTTACTGCCTGCTTTTCAAAAAGGGCGTAGGGTAAGGATCACTCTAGCTTGTCATAAATCATAATCATAAAATGTTGGTGTCCTAACCAACATTCATGAGTAACCCTAGTCGTATGTCCCCTCACACACACTAATGATAACTTACTTGGTTAATAAATGTAATCTTAAGGCTTAGGTCTTAACTGTATCTTATTAGGTTACTTCGAGTAACTCTTAGGTGTAAGCCCAAGTTGCATTTGAACAAGGTCCTATTGGGTTGCTAAGGCCCAACTTTTAAAATTGTGACCTAGTAGGTTACTATTAGTAACCTTGAGCTTTAGGCCCAACCCAAAATCTTGGTACCCTATCGGGTTACTAATGGTTACCATCTTGTTACTATGTCTTAAAATAATTTTGGCCTAAATAATATTAGTAACCAATTGAAAGACCGTAAGTCTTACTTGTGGTTACTCTATTACTTGGTCTATATTCATTTTCATCTTTTCTTACTAAACTTGGTTCAATTAACCATTTTATAAACTGTTTTTATAAAACTGTTTCAGTTTAAAGGAAAGCGCTGAAAACAGTCTCATAAAATCAACTACTAATGCATGTGCAAGAATTTCCTATTCTTACACTGCTTTGAAAATCCTGTGCACGATTTTCCTGTTTTCTGCACAGTTTACAGAATCTATTATATCCTAGAATCTGTTTTGATTTTGGAAAAATTTTCTGCATAAAATTTTCAGATCTTGAAAAATACTATAACTTTCGTTCTTTGGTCAGAACCCAATTCTGCCTCTAACCCTTTCTTTTTCTTCGTTGAATCAGCCTGGCCGTGCACAGGTTTGGGCATGCCAAGACTCGGATTTTTGTAAAAACAGAGACCGTTGGAGCCTTATTTTTAAAAACCGTTCATGGTTCCCCCTAGGATTTTCCATTTTCTACAACTTTTCAGTTTTAACTTTCTTCAAATTCGGCCTCTAAAGGCCTCAAAACACCGTTTCCAGAATACTGCCCAGTCTTGACCCGAGACTGGCAGTTTTCCTTCTACGTGTTTCTTACGTAAAATTACGCTCACACTACCTCAAACGGTCGCAACCGTGAGCCTATGTCAAGCATGCAGTGTATTATCTAATGTTTGCCTTACCATCCATTCATTCCATTCATAGCATAATTCATACAAAACCCATTTTGTGCAATCACCAACTAGGGTTTTTAGGGTTTTCTACTAACCCTTCTAGCATCATACATCACTTTCATATGGTCATTCATCACATACAACAACTTGAGTGTGTGGGGACATACTACAAACACTTAGTGGGCACTCATATATATCATACATGCTCTAGCAAATTAAAATCATAATCATACACAACATCATAAATCAAAACCACTAATTAATCCTAATCAAGCACAAATCTAATCCAAACAATGAGCTTATACTCTTACATACTTGCATCAAATACATAAAGCTTGAACTAAAAGCTTAAATTGAATAGCTTAAAGGTTTTAGAAATTTACCCTCAAGCTTGGAGATTAGTTCTAGGCTTTGGGTCAAGCTTGTTCTAGCTTTGGATTTCTCCACAAAATCCGACCACCTTCCTTTTTCTTTCTCTTAATTTTTTTTTCTTCTCTTTCTCTTTCTATCTTGGGTTCGGCAGCTAGGGGGGAGGGAAAAAGTGAGTTGAAAATTTGCAAGAGCTTTGGTAAGGTAACACAAAAATACACTAAAAACCCACCCCCCATCACCTATTTATAGGTGGAAATTAAATTTTTTTTTGGATTTATTTTTATCCAAAATTGCATATGAGTCCTTATGAGCAATATATTTGCCCATCAACCCCTTAGAGTGGCCGGCCATCTACTTGGATAACAAGGAAAGATTTCTTTCCTTATTTTTCAAAAATTCAATAAATCCATAATTATCCACTTTGGTGAGGTGTCCTCCCTCTAAGCCTTGTTTGGCTTTCCTTCTTAAATACAGTCCATTTTCATACTAAAGCAGATATTACAAATACTGTTCTTACCAATAACAGTATTGTTTTACTGAACTACAGTCCAAAATTTATCTGCGTTTTATTGGACTGTATAAAAACTTTTCTTATAACTTAAGGCTACTTAACCCATATTATCCTACATAATGTGCTTGATTTTTCTATAGTGGTCTTGAACCTTATTCTTACTATTTTATCTGTGATGATGATTTTTCGTAGTATAATTCCTATACTGCTTAATATCTTGCAGTACCGTCAAAATCATACTTTTTGACTTTCTTTGGTCAAACTTTGACCAGCATAAAATCATAAATCTTATTCTACCTTTTTCTCAAAAGGTCATATGCTTGACTAAGCAATCTACTATTGAGTCTTATAAAGCTATAAGGCTCACACATAATTCTGATAAAAATCAGATTAGGCATTTCATACATACTTATATAGTACATCATAAATTCCAAAAAAAGGAAGTCGTAATTTCCTAAAACGTCGGTCATCACAATCTTCCCCCCTTAAAAATTTTCGTCCTCGAAAATTAAAACTAGTTAGGGTAGTTGTTTCTCATATCTCCTTCTACTTTCCACATTGCTTCTGCAACCTTATGATTTCACCATAGTACTTTAACTATGGGAATGGTCTTGTTTCTTAAAACTTTTTCTTCCTGGTCCAGAATCCGGACTAGCATTTCTAATGAAATCAGTAGTTTGAAGTTGTTTCTGCCCAACTTCCTGCCAATGGATAGGAGATCAACTTTTCCTTCCATACAACGCTTCAAATGGGGCCATACCAATTGAGGCGTGATAACTCTTACTATCAGAAATTTGATCCAAAGGTAGCTCCTAATCCCAGCTTCCTTTGAAATCCAAAACATATGATCTTAACATATCTTGCAGTGTCTGGATGGTTCGTTCTGACTGGCCATCCGTTTGGGGTGAAAAGTCATACTAAACTTTAATTTCGACCCCATTCCGATGTAAATACTCATCCAAAATCGAGAAGTGATACGTCCATCATGATCCGAAATGATCGATTTTGGCACTTCATGTAATCTAACAATCTGAGGTACATAAATTTCGGCAAGCCTTTCTACCGAAAAAGTGGCATTGATGGCAATAAAGTGGGCTGATTTGGTTAATCTATCAATAATAACCCAAATTGTATCCTTCCCACTTGTAGCCCTAGGCAATCCTACTACAAAATCCATCATAGTTTGCTCCCATTTCCACTCAGGAAACTTAACTTCCTAACGATCTTCGCCGGGATGGCGGTGTTCAGCCTTAACTTTCTAACAAGTTAGGCATCTTGACACGAATTATGTGATCTCATTCTTCATATTTGCCATCCAAATTTTCCTTAAAATCCATGTACATCTTGGAAGCTCCGAGATGTACTGAGTATGGCATCATATGCTCTTCCCATATAATCCGTTTCTTAAGAAATTCAAAGTTAGGAATACAAATCCCTTCTTTCAAAAAAAAAATACCCCATCCATAGAGGTCATAAATTCCTTATTCTTTTCATCAAAAAGTTGTGCCTTTTAGCAAAAAGGATTCCTTCCCTTGATGCTTCAGGACAGCCCTAAGTCCAACCTTAGAGGCGTCACTATAATTTATGAAATTCCCTTCTTTGGGCACCATATGTCTTAAAAAAATGAACCTTTCCTAACCAAAATTCACATTTTGTGAATTTGGCATAAGGTTGATTCCTTTTTAACGTCTCCAATATCGTGCTAAAGTGATACTCATGTTCTTCCTTGGACCTTGAGTAAACTAAAATATCATCTATATAGATGATAACAACTCATCAAGATATTCCTTGAACACTTAGTTCATAAGGTCCATATAAGCGACAGGGGCATTAGTCAAACCAAACTGTATGACTAGAAACTCATAATGCCCATATCGCGTTCTAAAAACCGTCTTAAAATATCCGTCTCCTTAATCCTGAGTTGATGGTATCCCGGTCACAGATCCTTTGAAAATAATACTACTTCCTTGAGTTGATAAAAAAGATCATTAATTCTTGGAAGGGGATACTTATTCTTGATCACAACCTTGATCAGCTAGCGATAATCAATGCATTTTCGCAACGATTTATCCTTTTTCTTAACGAACAAGATTGGCACTCCCCACGAAGAATGACTTTGTCGGATAAATCCTTTGCCAATCAGTTCTTGTAACTATTCTTGACGTTCCTTAAGCTCGGCTAATGCCGTATAGTAAGACGCTTTCGATATCGGTACCGTCCTAGGCAACAATTTAATCTCAAAAGATATTTTCTCACTTTGGCGGAAATCCGGGTAAATCCTTTGGAAAGATGTCCACGTATTCCCTTATAATAGGGACATTCTCTGGTGTTAGCTCCACCTCTTGATCTTTGTCTACTATGTTAGCTAAATATCCTTGGCATCCATTAGCTAACATCTTTTAAGCTTTTACTACCGAGACTGGCCGTAGAAACTACACTCTTCCTCACCGTAAGGACTAAATATAATACAATACTTTTGACAATCAATCTTAGCGTTGTACTTGCCCAGGAAATCCATTCCTAGGATCACAGTAAAATCTTGAAGCTTCATCGCAATAAGATCCACATACAAATTTTCTGTCACAAATAACTATTTGAGCACTTCATATCCAGTAGTCAGACAGAAAATTTTCTCCTGATGGGAGAAATATTCTAATAGATTACTCTAAACTACTAACTCTTAGTCCTAATTTCTGGGCAACTCTATCGATACAAATGAATGAGTAGCACCAGAATCAAACAAGGTGATAGCGTTATGAGTGGTGACAGAAATCTAATCTGTTACCACGTGCGAAGTTCCAGCTTTGGCATCCCCCTTTGTGTAGGCATAAATCCTCGCTTGGGATTTCGTAGCCTCTAGCCTTTCTTGCGTGAACGAAGGGCCTTTGATCTTCACTTGGGCTGCGTGAAGCTGACTGTCCGAACTCCTATTGGGAAACTGGGGGTTCTGATTCTGGCTATTCATGGTGCAATTCCTTGCATAGTGGCCTTCTTTGCCACAAAGGTAGCAAGCATTCGATCCCATTTTACACACTCTCAAATGCTTCCTTCCACATTGAGCACATATGGGATAGTCATTGATATTACCCTCGTTTCCTCTATCGCTCTTCTTTTGAGGGTAATTTTGCTGCTGCCCCTGACCAGTAACATTCCCCTTTCTTTTGTTCCTCCCAAACTATTTGGAACCTTGAACAGACGAGTACGATTCTGAATTCTGTCAGGGCTGCAGCTGCTTTTCCATAACCTTATCTTCCTTCTTAGTCTTAAAATATTGAGCCCTGGCTTCCTTATCCTGGTTAATCCAGTACTCAGCTCGTATCGCCCGACTTATACAGTCGGATACCAAGGTTGGAGAGCTACTGCCAGCACTAACTTGCTTGGCAATATCTGTCCTTAACATTTTCGTTATCCTTCTTACCTTCTCATTTTCATTCGGTACTAGCTCCGGACATAAACGAGCTAGCTGTTCGAATTTCTTAATAGCTTCTAGTACCGTTATCGTTCCTTGCTTAAAACTGGTAAACTCATCTTGTTGAGCCACCAGGATTTCCCTATTGTAGTATATTGTTCTAAATTCGACTACAATATCCTATCAACTCATTGTCATAATATTTCTGCACACCTGAACAGTCATCTACCAGTACCTTGCGTCCTTTTAAAGCGCGAAGAAGGCACAGAGAACTTTCTCTTGTTCCGTAAGTCTTATGAGATCCAAAATGTTAATCAACTAATTATTAGCGGCTATAGGATCCATGGATCCCTCAAACTTAGCCGCCTTTATCCTCCTAAACCGTTCGTATAACAAGTCTTCCCGAACTAAAAGCGGGTTCACTTGTATTCCTATGGATGCTAACGGGACTTCAGCATCCCGTGGGACCTCCGGTACTTGATACATACGAGTTATCTGCTCACGTAGTCTATTCGTCACTTGTTGCTGTTCAAGCAACTGGTGTTGTAGAGTAGCTACAATATTTGCAAGATCCAGCTCTTACCGATCATGGTTTGCTCTAGTGCGTGTATGTACCATATTCTAATTCCTATTAAGAAAAGATATTATCATACTTCTAATATCTTTTCTTTCATTCATAACTTATCATATCATAACTTAAAGCATCATATCATGATGCCATCATACTTATCATAGCATAGCATAACATCATCATGCTTATCATAAAATAACATAACATTATCATACTTATCATAGCATGACATCATCGTATCATATCATAATATCACTATATACACTTCATATTTTAACTTGTCTTTTTGTATACTTACAAAAAGTACCTCATACTTTCATAGTAATGCACAATGTACATGTCTATTACATTGTACTTACTATTCATTTATGGTCAAGACTAAGATGGAAGTGACTACTACTTTACCATCTTAAATACACATAATCCTAATGTCGAAATAATAAACTACTAGAAGTTGATCCTATATCTATTCTATCTACTCAGTCGTGACAACGGAGGAAGCATCGGAGTCTACGTCCTAATATCCATTATCGAATAGAATCTTCTCCGGCTCGTCCTCAAAGTCCTTTATCTCTTCCTCCCATACCCCTTGTTCTTGTTCTTCCCATACTTCTTCAATTTCCTCCTCAACTCCTTCTTCATCATCATCACTATCGATGATGATCACTGGAGGGTGCTCGGGTTGATCCTCGGGATCAACCATAAAATCTGCAGGATCCATTCCGTTTACTTCAGCGTCGACTTCCGCCTCCTGTGGCGGAATCGCTTGCAGTCGAACAGCGGGAATAGGGTCCTTGGAAAAAAAATGGACCTCCCTCGACAGTGGCTTAAGGATGCCAACATCGCCGATAGGCATCTTTATGATATCATCAATTAAGGCATCTACTTGTAACATATAAGCTATTATCTTAGCCTTAATGATATCATTTATCATATACTCCATTGTCATCCACCATAAGCTAACGTCCCTTGCCAAATATCGGTTGGCCAATGGAACCTAAGGTTATGCCCCTATAAGGCATATTCTAAATATCTTCTCCATATCGTATAGCCATGCCGCTAATGACATCATCATGCGAGTTTCATCAAATATTAGAGGAATTATCTCATGAAACGTAATCGCAGCATCACGATCCTCGTCTACTCGTCTCGGATCCATACTATATAATCTACCGTATCATAACTACATAATACATATGCGTACATAAATTAACTTTTACTTACAATGACTGTGGCGCTGGTGGCAGATTGTGAAACTGGAAGACAGGAAACACGCTCTGATACCAACTCTGTAACGACCCGCCTAACGTAGGCCGTTACAGTTACATAATATATATAACTTACTTAACTTATTTACTCTTGGTGGAAATATGGACTTTTTTTTTTTTCAGCTTGAAATTAATATCTGTTTCATAACATACTAACATATGTATACATACATACTAATGTACTTCAATACTGAAATGTCATTTTTCATACAACATAAATAATAACTTAATATAAAAAGACGCGTAGCGGTCTCCATCCCACGGTTCACAACTCACCGTGCCAAGCCCCACCGTCTTGCATTAAGAATTGTTGATAGATTGCTTACCTACAGCATAGACGTAAGTTGTGAGCTTTCGCTCAGCAAGTACAACGATATACCCGCAAAACATAACTTAACATAGCAATGCATAAACCAATTATGCTTTATTATGCTTTCTTGGTTAGCATATCTTTGGGCCCTTTACTTAATATAAGTGTACGTACCATGGCATGCAGCTATGGAGTGGTTGGGGCGGCCAGCCCAGTCTAACTCAAACCATAGACCGAACCCGACCTACGAGCGGGTCGATACGACACAAGGCAAGCTCGCTTGCCATCATACTTAAAACTTATCTTACCACTTGTTCTTATCTTAGAACATATTTAAGAAACCGTTTCATACTTGAAACTTAGTTTTGAACTTACCATATGAATTAGTGAACATGCTTCATGATGTCACATCATAAACCATAACTATATCATAACCATATCATAATCATTTCATGAACTTAATATATCATACATCATATCATAGCATAGCATACAACACATCAGGCAAGTAACACCACAACAAGTCTATGCTGTAGACGGAATTGTACTTACCTGTCATGCTATGTCCTAAGTTTAGTTGCTCCCAATCAGGTCACAACAATATGTTACTACATGCTTTTCAAAAAGGGCGTAGGGTAAGGATCACCCTAGCTTGTCATAAATCATAATCATATAATGTTGGTGTCCTAACCAACACTCATGAGTAACCCTAGTCGTATGTCCCCTCACACACACTAATGATAACTTACTTGGTTACTAAATGTAATCTTAGGGCTTAAGTCTTAACTATATCTTATTAGTTTACTTCGAGTAACTCTTAGGTATAAGCTCAAGTTGCACTTGAACAAGGTCCTATTGGGTTGCTAAGGCCCAACTTTTAAAATTGTGACCTAGTAGGTTCCTATTAGTAACCTTAGGCTTTAGGCCCAACCCAAAATCTTGGTAACCTATCGGGTTACTAATGGTTACATCTTGTTACTATGTCTTAAAATATTTTTGGCCCAAATAATATTAGTAACCAATTCAAAGACCGTAAGTCTTACTTATGGTTACTCTATTACTTGGTCTATATTCATTTTCATCTTTTCTTACTAAATTTGGTTCAATTAACCATTTTATAAACTGTTTTTATAAAACTGTTTAAGTCTAAAGGAAAGTGCTGAAAACAGTCTCATAAAATCAACTACTAATGCATGTGCAAGAATTTCCTATTCTTGCACTACTTTGAAAATCCTGTGCATGATTTTCCTGTTTTCTGCACAGTTTTCAGAATCTATTATATCTTAGAATCTGTTTTGATTTTGAAAAACTTTTCTGCATAAAAGTTTCAGATCTTGAAAAATACTACAACTTTCGTTCTTTAGTCAGAACCCAGTTCTGCATCTAACCCTTTCTTTTTCTTTGTTGAAACAGCCTGGCCGTGCACAAGTTTGGACATGCCCAGACTCGGATTTTTGTAAAAACAGAGGCAGTTAGAGCCTTATTTTTAAAAATCGTCCATGCTGGCCCCTAGGATTTTCATTTCCTACAACTTTTCAGTTTTAACTTTCTTCAAATTCTGCCTCCAAAGGCCTCAAAATACCGTTTCCAGAATACTACCCAGTCTTGACCCGAGACTGGCAGTTTTCCTTCTACGTGTTTCTTACGTAAAATTACGCTCACACTACCTCAAATGGTCGCAACCATGAGACTACGTCAAGCATGCAGCGTATTATCTAACGTTTGCCTTACCATGCATTCATTCCATTCATAGCATAATTCATACAAAACCCATTTAGTGCAATCACCAACTAGGATTTTTAGGGATTTCTACTAACTCTTCTAGCATCATACATCACTTTCATATGGTCATTCATCACATACAACAACTTGAGTGTGTGGGGACATACTACAAATACTTCGTGGGCACTCATATATATCATACATGCTCTAGCAAATTAAAATCATAATCATATGCAACATCATAAATCAAAACTACTAATTAATCCTAATCAAGCACAAATCTAATCTAAACAATGAGATTATGCTCTTACATACTTGCATCAAATACATAAAGCTTGAACTAAAAGCTTAAATTGAATAGCTTAAAGGTTTTAGAAATTTACCCTCAAGCTTAGAGATTGGTTCTAGGCTTTGGGTCAAGCTTGTTCTAGCTTTGGATTCTCCACAAAATCCGACCACCTTCCTCTTTCTTTCTCTTAATTGTTTTTTTCTTCTCTTTCTCTTTCTCTCTTGGGTTCGGCAGCTAGGGGGAGGGAAAAAGTGAGCTGAAAATTTGCAAGAGCTTTGGTAAGGTCACACAAAAATGCACTAAAAACCCACCCCCCCATCACCTATTTATAGGTGGAAATTAAATTTCTTTTTGAATTTATTTTTATATCCAAAATTGTATATGAGTCCTTATGAGAAAAATATTTGCCCATCAACCCCTTAGAGTGGCCGGCCATCTACTTGGAGAACAAGGAAAGATTTCTTTCCTTATTTTTCAAAAATTCAATAAATCCATAATTATCCACTTTGGTGAGGTGTCCTCCCTCTAGGCCTTGTTTGGCTTTCCTTCTTAAATATAGTCCATTTTCATAAGAAAGCAGATATTACAAATACTGTTCTTACTAATAACAGTATTATTTTATTGAACTACAGTCCAGAATTTATCTACGTTTTATTAGACTGTATAAAACTTTTCTTGTAACTTAAGGCTACTTAACCCATATTGTCCTATATAATGTGCTTGATTTTTCTATAGTGGTCTTGAATCTTATTCTTACTATTTTATCTGTGATGACGATTTTTCGTAGTATAATTCCTATACTGCTTACTATCTTGTAGTACCGTCAAAATCATACTTTTTGACTTTTCTTGGTCAAACTTTGACCAACGTAAAATCATAAATCTTATTCTACCTTTTTCTCAAAAGGTCATATGCTTGACTAAGCAATCTACTATTGAGTCTTATAAAGCTATAAGGCTCACACATAATTCTGATAAAAATCAGATTAGGCATTTCGTACATACTTACATAGTACATCATAAATTCCTAAAAAAGGAAGTCATAATTTCCTAAAACATCGGTCATCACAGAACATGCTTCGTGATGTCATACATAATTAAATCATAACTGAATCATATCATAACCATGTCATAACCATATCATAATCATATCATAAACTTAAAGATCATATTATAGCATACAACACATCAGGTAAGTAAACCACAACAAGTTTATGCTGTAAGCGGAGTTGTACTTACCTCGTATACTATGTCCAATGTTACGTTGCTCCAAGTCAGGGTACAACAACTGACTATCTCCTGCTATTCCAAAGGACATAGGGTAAGGGTTCAATAAACCATACTTATAAAATGTTGGTAACCTAACCAACATCAATACCTAAACTTAGTTATATGTTCCCTATATAATTCTTGATACTTACTTGGTTATCACAGGTAATCCTAGGGTTTTAGGCTCAACTATTACTCTAAGTATCTTGTTGGGTTACATTGAGTAACCCTAGGTGTGAGCCTAGGCAACTCTTGTTGGGTTGCTAAAGCCCAACTTAATTAACTTCCATTGAATTATAATGGATAACTTTGGGCTTTGGGCCCAATCCAATAACTCGGTATCCTTCCCGGTTAGTCATAACTTGGTTCAAAAACTCATTTTTTTACTTTGGAAAAACTTATTGTCTTATGTCCATTTCTTCAAAAATCCTTGTTCAACTTATCAAAATTTGTAATCTTATGAGTGGGTCTTGTAAATATTATTAAGTGTTGGAAACTGCCTTTGAAATAGTTTCTTACTACCAATCTATTAGTGTTTGTGCATGAATGTCCTTTTCCTGCATTGTTTTAGAAAATCCTGTGCAAGAAATTCCTGTTTACTGTACAGTTTCTAGAATCCAATTTTAATTAAGAATCTGAGTTGAATCCAAAAGTTTTCTTCACAAAAGTTTTAGGTCTTGAAAAACCCTACAACTTTCATGTTTTAATTGAGACCCAGTTCGGTTTCTAACCTACTCATTTCCCTATTGAACCTGCCTAACCGTGCATCAAGTCTGGGCATGACCAGGTTCGGACTTTTGTAAAAACAAAGGCCATTGGAGCCTTATTTTCAAAAACTCTTCATGATGCCTAGGAAAATCTCATCTCTACAACTTTCATGTTTTAAGTTTTTTCAAATTCGGCCTCTAAGAGCCTCAAAACTGTATTTTCAGAATACTGTCCAGTTTTACCCGAACTGGCAGTTTCTTGCTTAAATCCAGTTTTACGTTCAATTTACGCGCACTCTACCTGAAATGGTCGTAACCATAAGCGTACGACAATCATGCAGCGCTTGCTAACATAAATCCCATCATCATACATCCATACAATTCATATACAAACCCTTGGTTATTTTGCATCAAAATTAGGGTTTGTAAGTTGGGTTTGCAAAATCATGCATCAATCAAGCAAGTAACTTAATTCAAACCACAAGATACATAACCTACAACTCTTAGGCAGATTTGGGGACATAGAACTACCTCATAGAACATTCATGCAAAACCTTAAAATCATACTATCAATCACATAACCATACATAACTTGAAAAATCAAAACCACTTACTACCTAATCAAGCACAAAACCGAAAATTATAAACTAGGGCTTGAAAAATAAAATGAGCTTATGCTCTTACAATCCAATATTGAAATACACTTAAATTTCCAAAACCAAGCCCAATTGAAAAAGCTTAGGAGCTAAAGTAGATTACCTTAGCCAATCCCAAAGATTGGTGCTAGGTTCTTGAATCAAATCTTCTCTCTTTGCTCCCTACCAAAACCGGCCTCTCTAGGCTTGGTGGGTTCCTAAATTTTCGGCAAATCTTGGTTGGTGACTCTCCAATTTTCTGACCACCACCTATCCTTCACTTTCTCTTTTCTTTTTCTTCCTCTAGGGTTCGGATTTTAGGGTGATAATGGGAGATTAAATTTTGGCATAGTAAGGAGTGTTTTCTCATTTTTGTGAAAAAGATTTAATTTTTGGATTTATTTTTAATCCCAAATTTGCTCTTTAGTCCTTGAGCGAACAAAAATTTTTCTCCCAAGTCCTTGTGAGGTGGCTGGCCACTTGGTTTTAGAACAAAGAAAGATTACTTTCCTTAATTCCCAAAAATTCAATAAATCCTTAATTATCCACTTTGATGAGGTGTCCTACCTCTAGGCCTCGTTTGGCCTTTTTACTTAAAATGTAGTCCATGATTATGCTAAAACAGATATTTCCAATACTGTTCTCACTAATGAAAGTATTGTTATTGTAATATCCGAAATTTTGATGACTCTAGATTTCCTTAGAAATAAGGAAAACCTAAGTCTGGATCAAGATTGGAATGAAATAACAGTATAAGTTTGAGCTCTCGGTTAACTAGCTACGAGACTCAACGATAGATTACTTAACCTGGTATGGGCGTTTTGAGAAAAACGGCATGACAAAATTTCATGATTTCATGTTGGTCAAAGTTTGACCAAAAAGTCAAAGTTGACCAAGAACAGTCAAAGGTATGACTATACCATAATAGGATAAGCAGTATGAGAAATATACTGCGAAAATTATCTTTTTGGACAAGATAGTTGGAATAAGCTTTGAGACCACCCTAGAAAAATCAAGCACACTAAGTTGGATATCAAAGTCCTAATGACTTTCAGAAATAAGAAGAAAATTTTTACAGTCCATTTTTACGCAGATAAATTTTGGACTGCAGACAAGTATAACAGTACTGAATTGTACTGTGTATTAGTGAACACAGTATTGGATTTATCTGTGTTAGATTAAGATTGGACTGCTTTTTCAAAAAGTAGCCAAACAAGGCCTTATGGTGACATCACCCTATCTTAGAATTATGACATCATTTTGATTTAAGGAAATTGTGGAAAGAAATCTTTGCCACCTAAGCACCATAATGGCCGGCCACCTAGGGGGCATTTTTGTAAGAATTTTCACTTTTGGGGCAAAAGTGCAAATTTTGGAAAATATGATGATGTAAGCATGAGGTAAGCACATGATGTCATCAAGATGATGTCATCATGATGAGGTAAGCAAAACTTGGGCTCCAAGGCATGCAATGGCCGGCCAACACTTGTAGGGGTCAAAGTGCAAATATTTTTGCTTCAAGGACTAAAGTGCAATTTTGGAAAAATAATTAAATCCAAATTCAAGGACTTTTTAGCAATTTTGAAAGTTCAAAATCAGCTATAAATAGGGCCAAGGGGGGGGGGGGCGGATTTCAGCTCAAAAAAAATTAGAAAAACAAGCCAAACTATGGCAAAATTTTCCCTCACCCATTTTCTCCACCAAAACCGACCCTAGGAAGAGAAAAAAAAAATGGTTGGCTGGATTTTTGGTAATGGCCAGACCTTATGTGAGTGTGTGAGGCTCAATTTAATTGGCCAAAATTTTTGGAACCCAATTGGAGGGGAGGCCGGTTGTGTGGAGCCAAGGAAAAAGGGAGAGAAAAATTGGAATCAATCAAGCCAATCTCTTGGATTGATCTAGGTAAATCTCTAAACCCTTAAGTTTTTCTATTGAGATTGAAACTAGATATTTATGTGGTTGTTTTTCATGAGGAATGGCCGAAAATTGGAACCCATTTGGGGGAGGAGAATCGGCTGCAATGGCAGCCAAGGGGGAGTAAGGAAAAAAATTGGAATCCAAGCTTGTGAACCAACTTCCAAACCCTAGAGGTAAACCTTATGACCTTAAACCTTTCTAATTTGAGCTTAAATTTGGGAAATTTAAGTGTATTTCCATGTTTGGGATGTAAGAGCATAAGCTCACTTTAAATTTTCTGCCCTAGTTATGATTTTAGGGTTTATGATTTGATGGTTTCAATTCTTGCATGCTAAGTGTTTGATGAATGTCTAGGGTTTTGTATGTTGATGCATGATGAAAATTTTGATTTGCATGGATGCATGTTTTACGTTAGAAGCACTGCATGTTTGTTGTGTAAGCTCCCGAAGTGGTCGGTCGAGTTAGAATCCGCGAAATAGGACGTAAACCGGACTTAACAACCGAAAACTGCCATTTCGGGTAGAAACTGGCCAGTTTCGGGAAAAGTGAAATTTGAGGCCTTTAGAGGCCGAACTAGGTAAAACTCAAAACATGAAAGTTGTTCAGAATGATTTTTCCTTGTGGGCAATGCAGACATTTTTCCAAATTGAGGCTCCAATGGCCTCCGTTTTTACAAAAACCCGTGGCTAGTTTGCCCAGACCCAGTTTACAGGGTCAGCCAGTTTCAAATTAAAACTGGTACGAATCCAAGCAGAACTGGACTTTTCGTAAAACACGAAAGTTTTAGGATTTTTCAAGATCTAAAATTTTGGTGAAGACAACTTTTTCAAATTCAATACAGATTTTTAAACTGACACGGATTTCTATAGAGTGTGCAGGAAACAAGAAATTCCTGCACAGGATTTTCTAAAACAATACAGGAAAACTGTATTTTTACACCAACACCAATGTTTTGACTGTGGGAAACTACTCCAAAGGCAGTTTTCAACAGTTAATAATTTTTACAAACCTTTCTCAAAGAATTACAATTTTTCAAAGTTAAACTAGAATTTTTGAACAAAGAGAACTATGTTTTTCCAAAGCAAAGAGAAAAACAAGTTTTTGGATTCAAAAGTTATCTTACTTTTGGTAACAAAACAATGATGGACGGTAACCGGGAAGGATACCCGAGTTACGGGATGGAGTCCAAAGCCCAAAGTTGACTTAGGATAATTGAACTAAGTTTGACTACCTCAAGGGTTACTCAAGGTAACCCAACAAGGTATAAAAATTGAGTTTGATCTTAAACCCCAAAAAGGATTAAAATTAAAAATGACAAGGCATAGGTTAGGATGATACCTAACCCTATTCATATATGATTGGGATTAATACCCAAGGTTACCTTAAGTAACCAAGTAAGTCATCATAAGTTATAAGGGAGACTTACAGCTAGAATTTCGTAGGCATGTTGGTATGGTCACCAACATTCCACAATACTAATTAGACCCTTACCTATGTCCTTCATCAAGCAGGAGGAAGCCTGCGGCTACCCGGAAGAGGAGCAGCTTTACGTAGGACATAGTAAAAGAGGTAAGTACAAACCTCACCTGCAGTATGGAAAATAATAAAAGATATTTTCCAAGTATACATGCTATGCTATGTTATGCTATGCTATAATGCTATGCTATGTTATAATGCTATGCTATGTGATGCTATGCTATGTTATGATATGAGATGCCATGTAATGATGTGATGCTATGACATGTTACATATTATGCCATGTTTTCTAAAATGTCATGGTTTTAAAAATGTCATGTTTTCAAGAATGCCATGATATGGCAAATGTTAAGTTTGGATTTGACCTTGTGACATCATGAAGCATGTTCACTAATATTGAACCACATGGTAAGATAAATCAAGTAAGGTGTCGTACCAACCTCCCGTGATCGAGGAGGCTACATGTTCAAAACCAGTGGTGACATTTACCTCTCGTTGATGCGTGAGGGTCACGTTATGATTCCCAGAACTGTTAGGGCCTTGCAAACCCTAGCTTTGTCTGGAGGTTGCGCGCTTTTGGTACGGACACTAGGGGCCCACATGTAATCAAGATAATGAGTAAAAGTGCCTAAAAGATTTATAATTGGACATAATCGGATCATGCATAAACTACATGATGATTGATATGTTACTTGATGTTTGAAAAGATTTTTGTGAGATCATGTTTGTACTTGCTGGGCGAAAGCTCATTTGTATATTTCATACTGTAGGTAAGACGCCTGCAGCATTACTTGATGAGCCATGGAGACGATGCAGCGAGTGAAGGGCGGTGTGGGATACCACTACGCAATATTTTCCGCAAATGTTTTTAAGTATGATGTTGTATATGGATGTGATGTAATGTTTCCAAGGTCCGATTTAAAAGGTCATGGTAACCTTATAATCGGCATAACAAGTAAAAGGGGTAGACATGATGAAGTTTACCCGTCAGTACAAGTTAATTCAAGTTGAGTTTCGAGTTATGATTTTTAAAATAAAATTTAAAGTTTTAAAGTTTAAAGAAAGAAAAAAAAAATTTTATACTGAAATTTTTTCGATAAAACAAAGATTTAAGTTTAGCAAGTTTGGTAACGGCCCACGTTTACATATTCGGCCCTACGTAGATTTTGGGGGCGTTACAAAGTTGGTATCAGAGCGGTATCCTGCCAGCCTACTTCACTTTGCTTCACATCGTTTCTGCAAGTGCCCAAGTAAGTTAATTTATTTTTTCCTTCGATTAGAAATGTGAGGAATTAAGAACTAGAATTAGAAGATGGTTCATCGTGCATACGAACGAACCAAATTTTTGCAAGAGTCTAATCTTGCAACTATAGTGATTAAGTTATAACGATAATTGCTGGAATAGCAACAAGAAAAGAATAGGCTTCGAGATCATATAGCCTATCGCTTCATCTCGGGTATAGTGATATTAAGAAATTATTTTCCTTCTAAGGAATGGATCAATATCATGGAAGTTAAGTTTTTGATTGAGAAACTTTTGCCCCATAAGAGTATTATTAGATACGGGAAAATTTTGATGATGCCTTAGTTTGGGGGTAGCAACTAGGCATTATGCCAAAATAAGTTGGATGCTATCAACAACAATTTATTAGGCTATGATAATGATGATGGCTATGAGTCTGATGATCAAGTTAGTGAGGTTGAGATCAATAGTAACAACCTTGGAGTCGATATATAATGGTTTGACTAATGTCGACTATATACGACCTTTTAAGTAATGGAAATCATGAAATGATGATGGAAAGTTTTACATATTCCTTAGAGCTATGATTATGTGCTATAAAGGAAATGTCCGAAGCAATGAGAAAAGCTTCTACTAGTTAACAAGTAGCTAGTTGATATGAGGATATCTTTCACTGCATCACTCGAACAGTAATACGTTTCAATAATACTATTTATTATTGTTTTCCATGATTAACTTGGAAAAGATTCCAAGAAGTTATTTTATGTATGGTGCTTGATCTTATGCTTATTAGAACCAACTCACGTTATGTTGTGATATGTTATGGGCTGAACCCTTAAGGAATAGAGTTCCAAGAGAGGGGCCATCATGTCAAGAAAAGGGCCGATCCTTGAGGAAGAAAAATATTTCCAAGATAGGGGCCATCATGATAAGAAAAAGGGTTCTAATAGCAAAAGATTAACATTGTACCAGAGGGTTCTCAGCTTTAGTTAATTGAAAGAAAAATATTTTCAATATGATATATTCATTGAGCCCTCAAATAAAGTTAAAGAAAAGTATCTTAATTATAAGATACAATATGTTTTCTTTTCAAGTATGGAAAAGTTATATCTACTTTTCAAATATAGCAAGTAATATGATATACTTGCTCAGTTTTTCATGTAAATAGTTCTTGTGATGCAGTATGAAAGGAAAGTATGAGGACATGAAAACATGGGAGTATGAGGATATAAATTATGAAGATATAGAAAGAAGATTATGGTTCTATATAAGAGACATGATCCCATTAAGATGTTAAAATGGGAACATGAACAAGTTATTCAATCTAAAGTAACTTGTGAAGAATTGATGGTGGATTGAAGAAAAGCCATTTAGGATTATTCGAATTTTCGAGGACGAAAATCTTTTAAGGAGGGTAGAATGTAATATCCGAAATTTTGATGACTCTAGATTTCCTTAGAAATAAGGAAAACCTAAGTCTGGATCAAGATTGGAATGAAATAACAGTATAAGTTTGAGCTCTCGGTTAACTAGCTACGAGACTCAACGATAGATTACTTAACCTGGTATGGGCGTTTTGAGAAAAACGGCATGACAAAATTTCATGATTTCATGTTGGTCAAAGTTTGACCAAAAAGTCAAAGTTGACCAAGAACAGTCAAAGGTATGACTGTACCATAATAGGATAAGCAGTATGAGAAATATACTGCGAAAATTATCTTTTTGGACAAGATAGCTGGAATAAGCTTTGAGACCACCCTAGAAAAATCAAGCACACTAAGTTGGATATCAAAGTCCTAATGACTTTCAGAAATAAGAAGAAAATTTTTACAGTCCATTTTTACGCA
The DNA here is from genome assembly GCA_025413025.1 of Ficus hispida. Taxonomy (NCBI): domain Eukaryota; kingdom Viridiplantae; phylum Streptophyta; class Magnoliopsida; order Rosales; family Moraceae; genus Ficus; species Ficus hispida. Next base: position 3,781,181 of record CM046373.1, on the reverse strand, counting down.
GATAAATTTTGGACTGCAGACAAGTATAACAGTACTGAATTGTACTGTGTATTAGTGAACACAGTATTGGATTTATCTGTGTTAGATTAAGATTGGACTGCTTTTTCAAAAAGTAGCCAAACAAGGCCTTATGGTGACATCACCCTATCTTAGAATTATGACATCATTTTGATTTAAGGAAATTGTGGAAAGAAATTGTAAGATCTAGAAAATTCAACGTTTTGAGTTCTCGTATAGAAATTTAATATGTACCGAAATGGTATTTATGAAAAAGCCCGGTTTAGGGTTTTTATTAATTTTCATGAGTTCTTATGGCGTCATAAGACTCAAATATGATCGCTTAGTCAAGCCTACGATCTTTTGGGTTCAAAAGATAGCAAACTCTATGATTTTACAAAAAGTCAACGTTTGACCGAAAAAGTCAAAGTTGACCATGAAGGTCAAAGTTGACCATGAAAGTCAAAGTTGACCCGAGGAGTCAAAGATTGACTAAAAAGGCCAACTATGTGACGGAATTTAAGAATGTTGAGCAGTATAGGTTTCGTACTGCGAAAATCAATTTTTACGGACAAAATAGTTAGAATTAAACCTAAATCCGCTTTAGAAAAATTCAAGCACATAAATAGATTATTAAGGGCCAAAGGATTCAAAGCGAAAAGAAAAGTTTTTCGTATCGTCCATTTTATGACAGATAAATTTTGGAATGAAATTTAATTTATGAAACTGTGTATGAAGTAACACAGTATTAACGATGTCTGTTTGGCTTTAAATGGATTGCTTTTAAAGCTTTAAGTCAAACAAGCCTTAATGACATCACCTTATCCATTATTAATGACATAATATGGAATTAAGCTTAATTAGGAAAGTATTAGGTGCCAACTAAGCATGGGCTGGCCGGCCACCTCACCAAAAATGGTGTAAAAAGCTGATTTTTGATGGAGTTTTTGGCAATTAAGCAAAGTTGCCAAACCTCTATAAATAGGTGGCCATTCCTATTCAGAAAATTCAAAAATCTCAGCCAAATTCTGCCCAATTTACAGCTCAAAAACCGTCCCTTACAGTCAAGAGAAAAACAAGAACAAAAACAGAAATCCAAGTGTAGGAACCCTTGGGTGTAGTTCGGTTTTCAGCTAGGAGGAAGATAGTGAGTGCTGGAAATTTTGGACCTCTTTGTTAGCTTGTTGGCCGGCTATTTGTGGGCTGGAAAAGGGTGAGAAAAAGTTGAAGGAAGTTTAAGGGAGTGGCCGGATTTAGTGGCTGACCTTGGTGGGCAGCAGCAGCCGAAGGCAGAAAAAAAAAAAAAAAATTCTGGGTGAGCCTAGGGAGGAGCCGGCTGTACTAGGAGCCAAGGAAGAAAGAAGTTTGGACCAACCCTAATCAAACTTAGGGTTCATCAAGGTAAAATTTCTCATAACTTGCAGCTTTCAATTTGGTTCAATTTGCAAGTTTAAATTGTATTACAAGTTATCGGTTGTACGAGCATAAGCTCGGATTTTATTTTCGGCCCCTAGGTAGGTATGTGCTTGATTTAATGTGCTAGAGTAGTATAGTATGATTTTAAATATGTTTGATGTATGTGGATTGTATGTTAGTTGTATGGTTAAGTTTATATGCTCCTAATAGGTTTAGTTATGAGCTTGAATGCATAATTAGGTAATGAACAGATTTGGTACATGTTGTGCAAGCTGGAAAAAAAAAAATCTGCACATCCTAATTATTTGAGATAAGATAATGGCTTGCATGGCTAAGTTTTTATTTGTGTTAAGGAAAAATTAACATTAGAAAGGCGCTGTTTGTTTGACTTAGGCTCCCGCTGGTTCGGTTGAGGTAGTGTGCACGTTTTTAGGGCGAGTACCGAATGAAGGATTTGAAACTGCCATTTCGGGTTCCAGTTACCCGGTTTTATGGAAAACAAATTTTGAGGCCCTTAGAGGCCGATTTTCGAAAAACGTAAAACATGAAAGTTGTTTAGAACAGTTTTTCCTATAAGACAACGAGGACAGTTTTTAAAATAAGGCTCCAACGGCCTTTGTTTTTATAGAAAACCGAGCTGACCGTGCCCAGACTTCATGCACGGCCAGGTGAACTTAAAAGGAGAAAACGAGTGGGTTAAAGTCCGAAATGGATTTTGATCAAAACATGAAAGTTTTAGAACGTTTTGAGATTTAAAACTTTGCTGAAGGAAATTTTTCAAATTCGAATTCAGTTTTTCAAATAAAAATGTATTTCAAAAACTGTGCAGTGATCGGAAGGTTACTACTCAAGATTTCTAAAAACAGTGTTGGAATTGGGTTTTCCTGCACGTACATTAGCAAGTTTTTAGAAAGAAGCTGCTCCAAAGGCAGTATTGACTTTCAATAATTTTTATAAAGAACCCACTCATAGGAATTTTAAAGAAGACCTTAAGTTTTCAAAAGTGGATTTTTAAACCAAGTTTCGGTGAGCAATAAACCGGAAAAGACACCGAGTTATTGGTTTGGGCCCGAAGTCCAAGGGTTATCCAACGTAACCCAATAATGAATTAAGATTATGGAATAGGGCCCTTGTCTCGAGGGTTACCTACAGGGTTATTTTAGTAACCCGTTCCTAATGTATATAAGTTAGATTATGGGAGCATATAAACGCAGAATAAAATGAATGTTGGTTGGGATAACCAACAAATTTAAAAGTAGGATTTTCAGAAATCCTTACGCTATGTCCTTTGTAATAACAGGTAATAATCTGTTATTGCGACCTGTTCAGGAGTGGCATAGCATCGGACTTAGAGTTCAAGGTAAGTACAACTCCGCCTACAGTATAGGCTTTAGTTGAATACTTGCCTAAGTATGAATGATAAATGCTATGGTAGTTGATGTGATATGCTTATGAAATGTTATATATTATGAATATGCCATGATGAAAGGTTATGTTATGATTTAGATGTATGATATGTCTATGATGTATGAATTTATGATATGAAGCATGATAGGATTGTGTTTTATGAATATGTGACATCACGAAGCATGTTCACTAACTCTAAAAAAAAAAAAAAGAATGATTAAGAAATTATGAAAGATAAGTATGAAGGCAAGCAAGTTGCCTATGTCGTACCGACCCGCTCATAGGTCGGGTTGGACTATGGATTGAGTTGGAAATGGACTGGCCGCCCCAACCACTCCATAGTTGCGCGCCCGGTACGTACACTTATGGGGCCCATAAGCATGATAAACATGTTTAGTACGATAAGTATGATACGCTATGAAAAACCAAGCAAGCATAATCAAACAAAATTGGCTCATGCATGATTAGGGTAGAATGTGTTATGTTAGATTTGAGTTACGTTTCGTATTATTAATTGTTGCAGATAATTATGTTGTACTTGCTGAGCGAAAGCTCACGTGTCTTACGTCTATGCTGTAGGTAAACAACCTGTCAGCAATTTTTGATACGAGATGGCGAGCGGGGCAGGGTGAACTGTGAAGTGAGTGGGATATTCTGCCGCTACGCGTTTTTGTCTCTTATGTACATTATATATTATCCGGTGTTCGATTATCGCTTTTTGTTTTGTTCATACAATCGTTATTTATATATCGTTATCGTTCATGCACCCCGTATAAAAAAAAAAAAAAAAAAAAATTTCCGCTGTTTATGCTAAGTATGTATGTATGTTATGTATGTATGTATGTACGGTAACGGCCTGTGCTAGGCGGGTCGTTACAGAAATCTTTGCCACCTAAGCACCATAATGGCCGGCCACCTAGGGGGCATTTTTGTAAGAATTTTCACTTTTGGGGCAAAAGTGCAAATTTTGGAAAATATGATGATGTAAGCATGAGTAAGCACATGATGTCATCAAGATGATGTCATCATGATGAGGTAAGCAAAACTTGGGCTCCAAGGCATGCAATGGCCGGCCAACACTTGTAGGGTCAAAGTGTAAATATTTTTGCTTCGAGGACTAAAGTGCAATTTTGGAAAAATAATTAAATCCAAATTCAAGGACTTTTTAGCAATTTTGAAAGTTCAAAATCAGCTATAAATAGGGCCAGGGGGGCGGATTTCAGCTCAAAAAAAATTAGAAAAACAAGCCAAACTATGGCAAAATTTTCCCTCACCCATTTTCTCCACCAAAACCGACCCTAGGAAGAGAAAAAAAAAATGGTTGGCTGGATTTTTGGTAATGGCCAGACCTTATGTGAGTGTGTGAGGCTCAATTTAATTGGCCAAATTTTTGGAACCCAATTGGAGGGGAGGCCGGTTGTGTGGAGCCAAGGAAAAAGGGAGAGAAAAATTGGAATCAATCAAGCCAATCTCTTGGATTGATCTAGGTAAATCTCTAAACCCTTAAGTTTTTCTATTGAGATTGAAACTAGATATTTATGTGGTTGTTTTTCATGAGGAATGGCCGAAAATTGGAACCCATTTGGGGGAGGAGAATCGGCTGCAATGGCAGCCAAGGGGGAGTAAGGAAAAAAATTGGAATCCAAGCTTGTGAACCAAATTCCAAACCCTAGAGGTAAACCTTATGACCTTAAACCTTTCTAATTTGAGCTTAAATTTAGGAAATTTAAGTGTATTTCCATGTTTGGGATGTAAGAGCATAAGCTCACTTTAAATTTTCTGCCCTAGTTATGATTTTAGGGTTTATGATTTGATGGTTTCAATTCTTGCATGCTAAGTGTTTGATGAATGTCTAGGGTTTTGTATGTTGATGCATGATGAAAATTTTGATTTGCATGGATGCATGTTTTACGTTAGAAGCGCTGCATGTTTGTTGTGTAAGCTCCCGAAGTGGTCGGTCGAGTTAGAATCCGCGAAATAGGACGTAAACCGGACTTAACAACCGAAAACTGCCATTTCGGGTAGAAACTGGCCAGTTTCGGGAAAAGTGAAATTTGAGGCCTTTAGAGGCCTAACTAGGTAAAACTCAAAACATGAAAGTTGTTCAGAATGATTTTTCCTTGTGGGCAACGCAGACAGTTTTCCAAATTGAGGCTCCAATGGCCTCCGTTTTTACAAAAACCCGTGGCTAGTTTGCCCAGACCCAGTTTACAGGGTCAGCCAGATTCAAATTAAAACTGGTACGAATCCAAGCAGAACTGGACTTTTTGTAAAACACGAAAGTTTTAGGATTTTTCAAGATCTAAAACTTTCGTGAAGACAACTTTTTCAAATTCAATTCAGATTTTTAAACTGACACGGATTTCTATAGAGTGTGCAGGAAAAAAGAAAATTCCTGCACAGGATTTTCTAAAACAATACAGGAAAACTGTATTTTTGCACCAACACCAATGTTTTGACTGTGGGAAACTACTCCAAAGGCAGTTTTCAATAGTTAATAATTTTTACAAACCTTTCTCAAAGAATTACAATTTTTCAAAGTTAAACTAGAATTTTTGAACAAAGAGAACTAAGTTTTCCAAAGCAAAGAGAAAAACAAGTTTTTGGATTCAAAAGTTATCTTACTTTTGGTAACAAAACAATGATGGACGGTAACCGGGAAGGATACCCGAGTTACGGGATGGAGTCCAAAGCCCAAAGTTGACTTAGGATAATTGAACTAAGTTTGACTACCTCAAGGGTTACTCAAGGTAACCCAACAAGGTATAAAAATTGAGTTTGATCTTAAACCCCAAAAAGGATTAAAATTAAAAATGACAAGGCATAGGTTAGGATGATACCTAACCCTATTCATATATGATTGGGATTAATACCCAAGGTTACCTTAAGTAACCAAGTAAGTCATCATAAGTTATAAGGGAGACTTACAGCTAGAATTTCGTAGGCATGTTGGTATGGTCACCAACATTCCACAATACTAATTAGACCCTTACCTATGTCCTTCATCAAGCAGGAGGAAGCCTGCGGCTACCCGGAAGAGGAGCAGCTTTACGTAGGACATAGTAAAAGAGGTAAGTACAAACCTCACCTGCAGTATGGAAAATAATAAAAGATATTTTCCAAGTATACATGCTATGCTATGTTATGCTATGCTATAATGCTATGCTATGTTATAATGCTATGCTATGTGATGCTATGCTATGTTATGATATGAGATGCCATGTAATGATGTGATACTATGACATGTTACATATTATGCCATGTTTTCTAAAATGTCATGGTTTTAAAAATGTCATGTTTTCAAGAATGCCATGATATGGCAAATGTTAAGTTTGGATTTGACCTTGTGACATCATGAAGCATGTTCACTAATATTGAACCACATGGTAAGATAAATCAAGTAAGGTGTCGTACCAACCTCCGTGATCGAGGAGCTACATGTTCAAAACCAGTGGTGACATTTACCTCTCGTTGATGCGTGAGGGTCACGTTATGATTCCCAGAACTGTTAGGGCCTTGCAAACCCTAGCTTTGTCTGGAGGTTGCGCGCTTTTGGTACGGACACTAGGGCCCACATGTAATCAAGATAATGAGTAAAAGTGCCTAAAAGATTTATAATTGGACATAATCGGATCATGCATAAACTACATGATGATTGATATGTTACTTGATGTTTGAAAAGATTTTGTGAGATCATGTTTGTACTTGCTGGGCGAAAGCTCATTTGTATATTTCATACTGTAGGTAAGACGCCTGCAGCATTACTTGATGGGCCATGGAGACGATGCAGCGAGTGAAGGGCGGTGTGGGATACCACTACGCAATATTTTCCGCAAATGTTTTTAAGTATGATGTTGTATATGGATGTGATGTAATGTTTCCAAGGTCCGATTTAAAAGGTCATGGTAACCTTATAATCGGCATAACAAGTAAAAGGGGTAGACATGATGAAGTTTACCCGTCAGTACAAGTTAATTCAAGTTGAGTTTCGAGTTATGATTTTTAAAATAAATTTAAAGTTTTAAAGTTTAAAGAAAGAAAAAAAAATTTATACTGAAATTTTTCGATAAAACAAAGATTTAAGTTTAGCAAGTTTGGTAACGGCCCACGTTTACGTATTCGGCCCTACGTAGTTTTGGGCGTTACAGTTAACTGGACTGCAATCTAGAATTTATCTGTTTAAAGTTGGACTTCGTAAAAATTTTTCTTATAGCTTTAAGCTATTTAGCCCTTAATGCCCTAAATAATGTGCTTAATTTTTCTAAGTGGTTTTGAATCTTATTCTTACTATCTTATCCGTAATGACGGTTTTTGCAGTATATTTTCTATACTGTTGGAAAAAACGGATCCGATATCAGAGTTACGGCGCAGCGGAAGTTTTAAAATTTTTATGCCATTTCCAAAAAGAATCTCATGATGCATATAACAATAAATTAAATTCATGATCAAGCGTATCTTATTTCTCGGATTCCGGAATCACTAGAGCATTTGACCAATGTGTCTTCTCTACTGTTCTCAAGTTCCACATCTCAGAGTGTGCGTGGGCACATGTTCTATGAATCCAAGTGACCGGTAATATTTCCAAGTCTAGATCCCTCATTCTCAATTCCGATGTTCCT
>CM046373.1:3744056-3773642 GCA_025413025.1 Ficus hispida | reverse complement strand
CATTATGCCAAAATAAGTTGGATGCTATCAACAACAATTTATTAGGCTATGATAATGATGATGGCTATGAGTCTGATGATCAAGTTAGTGAGGTTGAGATCAATAGTAACAACCTTGGAGTCGATATATAATGGTTTGACTAATGTCGACTATATACGACCTTTTAAGTAATGGAAATCATGAAATGATGATGGAAGTTTTACATATTCCTTAGAGCTATGATTATGTGCTATAAAGGAAATGTCCGAAGCAATGAGAAAAGCTTCTACTAGTTAACAAGTAGCTAGTTGATATGAGGATATCTTTCACTGCATCACTCGAACAGTAATACGTTTCAATAATACTATTTATTATTGTTTTCCATGATTAACTTGGAAAAGATTCCAAGAAGTTATTTTATGTATGGTGCTTGATCTTATGCTTATTAGAACCAACTCACGTTATGTTGTGATATGTTATGGGCTGAACCCTTGAGGAATAGAGTTCCAAGAGAGGGGCCATCATGTCAAGAAAAGGGCCGATCCTTGAGGAAGAAAAATATTTCCAAGATAGGGGCCATCATGATAAGAAAAAGGGTTCTAATAGCAAAAGATTAACATTGTACCAGAGGGTTCTCAGCTTTAGTTAATTGAAAGAAAAATATTTCAATATGATATATTCATTGAGCCCTCAAATAAAGTTAAAGAAAAGTATCTTAATTATAAGATACAATATGTTTTCTTTTCAAGTATGGAAAAGTTATATCTACTTTTCAAATATAGCAAGTAATATATATACTTGCTCAGTTTTTCATGTAAATAGTTCTTGTGATGCAGTATGAAAGGAAAGTATGAGGACATGAAAACATGGGAGTATGAGGATATAAATTATGAAGATATAGAAAGAAGATTATGGTTCTATATAAGAGACATGATCCCATTAAGATGTTAAAATGGGAACATGAACAAGTTATTCAATCTAAAGTAACTTGTGAAGAATTGATGGTGGATTGAAGAAAAGCCATTTAGATTATTCGAATTTTCGAGGACGAAAATCTTTTAAGGAGGGTAGAATGTAATATCCGAAATTTTGATGACTCTAGATTTCCTTAGAAATAAGGAAAACCTAAGTCTGGATCAAGATTGGAATGAAATAACAGTATAAGTTTGAGCTCTCGGTTAACTAGCTACGAGACTCAACGATAGATTACTTAACCTGGTATGGGCGTTTTGAGAAAAAACGGCATGACAAAATTTCATGATTTCATGTTGGTCAAAGTTTGACCAAAAAGTCAAAGTTGACCAAGAACAGTCAAAGGTATGACTGTACCATAATAGGATAAGCAGTATGAGAAATATACTGCGAAAATTATCTTTTTGGACAAGATAGCTGGAATAAGCTTTGAGACCACCCTAGAAAAATCAAGCACACTAAGTTGGATATCAAAGTCCTAATGACTTTCAGAAATAAGAAGAAAATTTTTACAGTCCATTTTTACGCAGATAAATTTTGGACTGCAGACAAGTATAACAGTACTGAATTGTCTGTGTATTAGTGAACACAGTATTGGATTTATCTGTGTTAGATTAAGATTGGACTGCTTTTTCAAAAAGTAGCCAAACAAGGCCTTATGTGACATCACCCTATCTTAGAATTATGACATCATTTTGATTTAAGGAAATTGTGGAAAGAAATTGTAAGATCTAGAAAATTCAACGTTTTGAGTTCTCGTATAGAAATTTAATATGTACCGAAATGGTATTTATGAAAAAGCCCGGTTTAGGGTTTTTATTAATTTTCATGAGTTCTTATGGCGTCATAAGACTCAAATATGATCGCTTAGTCAAGCCTACGATCTTTTGGGTTCAAAAGATAGCAAACTCTATGATTTTACAAAAAGTCAACGTTTGACCGAAAAAGTCAAAGTTGACCATGAAGGTCAAAGTTGACCATGAAAGTCAAAGTTGACCCGAGGAGTCAAAGATTGACTAAAAAGGCTAACTATGTGACGGAATTTAAGAATGTTGAGCAGTATAGGTTTCGTACTGCGAAAATCAATTTTTACGGACAAAATAGTTAGAATTAAACCTAAATCCGCTTTAGAAAAATTCAAGCACATAAATAGATTATTAAGGGCCAAAGGATTCAAAGCGAAAAGAAAAGTTTTTCGTATCGTCCATTTTATGACAGATAAATTTTGGAATGAAATTTAATTTATGAAACTGTGTATGAAGTAACACAGTATTAACGATGTCTGTTTGGCTTTAAATGGATTGCTTTTAAAGCTTTAAGTCAAACAAGCCTTAATGACATCACCTTATCCATTATTAATGACATAATATGGAATTAAGCTTAATTAGGAAAGTATTAGGTGCCAACTAAGCATGGGCTGGCCGGCCACCTCACCAAAAATGGTGTAAAAAGCTGATTTTTGATGGAGTTTTTGGCAATTAAGCAAAGTTGCCAAACCTCTATAAATAGGTGGCCATTCCTATTCAGAAAATTCAAAAATCTCAGCCAAATTCTGCCCAATTTACAGCTCAAAAACCGTCCCTTACAGCCAAGAGAAAAACAAGAACAAAAACAGAAATCCAAGTGTAGGAACCCTTGGGTGTAGTTCGGTTTTCAGCTAGGAGGAAGATAGTGAGTGCTGGAAATTTTGGACCTCTTTGTTAGCTTGTTGGCCGGCTGTTTGTGGGCTGGAAAAGGGTGAGAAAAAGTTGAAGGAAGTTTAAGGGAGTGGCCGGATTTAGTGGCTGACCTTGGTGGGCAGCAGCAGCCGAAGGCAGAAAAAAAAAAAAAAAATTCTGGGTGAGCCTAGGGAGGAGCCGGCTGTACTAGGAGCCAAGGAAGAAAGAAGTTTGGACCAACCCTAATCAAACTTAGGGTTCATCAAGGTAAAATTTCTCATAACTTGCAGCTTTCAATTTGGTTCAATTTGCAAGTTTAAATTGTATTACAAGTTATCGGTTGTACGAGCATAAGCTCGGATTTTATTTTCGGCCCCTAGGTAGGTATGTGCTTGATTTAATGTGCTAGAGTAGTATAGTATGATTTTAAATATGTTTGATGTATGTGGATTGTATGTTAGTTGTATGGTTAAGTTTATATGCTCCTAATAGGTTTAGTTATGAGCTTGAATGCATAATTAGGTAATGAACAGATTTGGTACATGTTGTGCAAGCTGGAAAAAAAAAATCTGCACATCCTAATTATTTGAGATAAGATAATGGCTTGCATGGCTAAGTTTTTATTTGTGTTAAGGAAAAATTAACATTAGAAAGGCGCTGTTTGTTTGACTTAGGCTCCCGCTGGTTCGGTTGAGGTAGTGTGCACGTTTTTAGGGCGAGTACCGAATGAAGGATTTGAAACTGCCATTTCGGGTTCCAGTTACCCGGTTTTATGGAAAACAAATTTTGAGGCCCTTAGAGGCCGATTTTCGAAAAACGTAAAACATGAAAGTTGTTTAGAACAGTTTTTCCTATAAGACAACGAGGACAGTTTTTAAAAATAAGGCTCCAACGGCCTTTGTTTTTATAGAAAACCGAGCTGACCGTGCCCAGACTTCATGCACGGCCAGGTGAACTTAAAAGGAGAAAACGAGTGGGTTAAAGTCCGAAATGGATTTTGATCAAAACATGAAAGTTTTAGAACGTTTTGAGATTTAAAACTTTGCTGAAGGAAATTTTTTCAAATTCGAATTCAGTTTTTCAAATAAAAATGTATTTCAAAAACTGTGCAGTGATCGGAAGGTTACTACTCAAGATTTCTAAAAACAGTGTTGGAATTGGGTTTTCCTGCACGTACATTAGCAAGTTTTTAGAAAGAAGCTGCTCCAAAGGCAGTATTGACTTTCAATAATTTTTATAAAGAACCCACTCATAGGAATTTTAAAGAAGACCTTAAGTTTTCAAAAGTGGATTTTTAAACCAAGTTTCGGTGAGCAATAAACCGGAAAAGACACCGAGTTATTGGTTTGGGCCCGAAGCCAAGGGTTATCCAACGTAACCCAATAATGAATTAAGATTATGGAATAGGGCCCTTGTCTCGAGGGTTACCTACAGGGTTATTTTAGTAACCCGTTCCTAATGTATATAAGTTAGATTATGGGAGCATATAAACGCAGAATAAAATGAATGTTGGTTGGGATAACCAACAAATTTAAAAGTAGGATTTTCAGAAATCCTTACGCTATGTCCTTTGTAATAACAGGTAATAATCTGTTATTGCGACCTGTTCAGGAGTGGCATAGCATCGGACTTAGAGTTCAAGGTAAGTACAACTCCGCCTACAGTATAGGCTTTAGTTGAATACTTGCCTAAGTATGAATGATAAATGCTATGGTAGTTGATGTGATATGCTTATGAAATGTTATATATTATGAATATGCCATGATGAAAGGTTATGTTATGATTTAGATGTATGATATGTCTATGATGTATGAATTTATGATATGAAGCATGATAGGATTGTGTTTTATGAATATGTGACATCACGAAGCATGTTCACTAACTCTAAAAAAAAAAAAAAAGAATGATTAAGAAATTATGAAAGATAAGTATGAAGGCAAGCAAGTTGCCTATGTCGTACCGACCCGCTCATAGGTCGGGTTGGACTATGGATTGAGTTGGAAATGGACTGGCCGCCCCAACCACTCCATAGTTGCGCGCCCGGTACGTACACTTATGGGGCCCATAAGCATGATAAACATGTTTAGTACGATAAGTATGATACGCTATGAAAAACCAAGCAAGCATAATCAAACAAAATTGGCTCATGCATGATTAGGGTAGAATGTGTTATGTTAGATTTGAGTTACGTTTCGTATTATTAATTGTTGCAGATAATTATGTTGTACTTGCTGAGCGAAAGCTCACGTGTCTTACGTCTATGCTGTAGGTAAACAACCTGTCAGCAATTTTTGATACGAGATGGCGAGCGGGGCAGGGTGAACTGTGAAGTGAGTGGGATATTCTGCCGCTACGCGTTTTTGTCTCTTATGTACATTATATATTATCCGGTGTTCGATTATCGCTTTTTGTTTTGTTCATACAATCGTTATTTATATATCGTTATCGTTCATGCACCCCGTATAAAAAAAAAAAAAAAAAAAAATTTCCGCTGTTTATGCTAAGTATGTATGTATGTTATGTATGTATGTATGTACGGTAACGGCCTGTGCTAGGCGGGTCGTTACAGAAATCTTTGCCACCTAAGCACCATAATGGCCGGCCACCTAGGGGGCATTTTTGTAAGAATTTTCACTTTTGGGGCAAAAGTGCAAATTTTGGAAAATATGATGATGTAAGCATGAGGTAAGCACATGATGTCATCAAGATGATGTCATCATGATGAGGTAAGCAAAACTTGGGCTCCAAGGCATGCAATGGCCGGCCAACACTTGTAGGGGTCAAAGTGTAAATATTTTTGCTTCGAGGACTAAAGTGCAATTTTGGAAAAATAATTAAATCCAAATTCAAGGACTTTTTAGCAATTTTGAAAGTTCAAAATCAGCTATAAATAGGGCCAGGGGGGGCGGATTTCAGCTCAAAAAAAATTAGAAAAACAAGCCAAACTATGGCAAAATTTTCCCTCACCCATTTTCTCCACCAAAACCGACCCTAGGAAGAGAAAAAAAAATGGTTGGCTGGATTTTTGGTAATGGCCAGACCTTATGTGAGTGTGTGAGGCTCAATTTAATTGGCCAAAATTTTTGGAACCCAATTGGAGGGGAGGCCGGTTGTGTGGAGCCAAGGAAAAAGGGAGAGAAAAATTGGAATCAATCAAGCCAATCTCTTGGATTGATCTAGGTAAATCTCTAAACCCTTAAGTTTTTCTATTGAGATTGAAACTAGATATTTATGTGGTTGTTTTTCATGAGGAATGGCCGAAAATTGGAACCCATTTGGGGGAGGAGAATCGGCTGCAATGGCAGCCAAGGGGGAGTAAGGAAAAAAATTGGAATCCAAGCTTGTGAACCAAATTCCAAACCCTAGAGGTAAACCTTATGACCTTAAACCTTTCTAATTTGAGCTTAAATTTAGGAAATTTAAGTGTATTTCCATGTTTGGGATGTAAGAGCATAAGCTCACTTTAAATTTTCTGCCCTAGTTATGATTTTAGGGTTTATGATTTGATGGTTTCAATTCTTGCATGCTAAGTGTTTGATGAATGTCTAGGGTTTTGTATGTTGATGCATGATGAAAATTTTGATTTGCATGGATGCATGTTTTACGTTAGAAGCGCTGCATGTTTGTTGTGTAAGCTCCCGAAGTGGTCGGTCGAGTTAGAATCCGCGAAATAGGACGTAAACCGGACTTAACAACCGAAAACTGCCATTTCGGGTAGAAACTGGCCAGTTTCGGGAAAAGTGAAATTTGAGGCCTTTAGAGGCCTAACTAGGTAAAACTCAAAACATGAAAGTTGTTCAGAATGATTTTTCCTTGTGGGCAACGCAGACAGTTTTCCAAATTGAGGCTCCAATGGCCTCCGTTTTTACAAAAACCCGTGGCTAGTTTGCCCAGACCCAGTTTACAGGGTCAGCCAGTTTCAAATTAAAACTGGTACGAATCCAAGCAGAACTGGACTTTTGTAAAACACGAAAGTTTTAGGATTTTTCAAGATCTAAAACTTTCGTGAAGACAACTTTTTCAAATTCAATTCAGATTTTTAAACTGACACGGATTTCTATAGAGTGTGCAGGAAAAAAGAAATTCCTGCACAGGATTTTCTAAAACAATACAGGAAAACTGTATTTTTGCACCAACACCAATGTTTTGACTGTGGGAAACTACTCCAAAGGCAGTTTTCAATAGTTAATAATTTTTACAAACCTTTCTCAAAGAATTACAATTTTTCAAAGTTAAACTAGAATTTTTGAACAAAGAGAACTAAGTTTTTCCAAAGCAAAGAGAAAAACAAGTTTTTGGATTCAAAAGTTATCTTACTTTTGGTAACAAAACAATGATGGACGGTAACCGGGAAGGATACCCGAGTTACGGGATGGAGTCCAAAGCCCAAAGTTGACTTAGGATAATTGAACTAAGTTTGACTACCTCAAGGGTTACTCAAGGTAACCCAACAAGGTATAAAAATTGAGTTTGATCTTAAACCCCAAAAAGGATTAAAATTAAAAATGACAAGGCATAGGTTAGGATGATACCTAACCCTATTCATATATGATTGGGATTAATACCCAAGGTTACCTTAAGTAACCAAGTAAGTCATCATAAGTTATAAGGGAGACTTACAGCTAGAATTTCGTAGGCATGTTGGTATGGTCACCAACATTCCACAATACTAATTAGACCCTTACCTATGTCCTTCATCAAGCAGGAGGAAGCCTGCGGCTACCCGGAAGAGGAGCAGCTTTACGTAGGACATAGTAAAAGAGGTAAGTACAAACCTCACCTGCAGTATGGAAAATAATAAAAGATATTTTCCAAGTATACATGCTATGCTATGTTATGCTATGCTATAATGCTATGCTATGTTATAATGCTATGCTATGTGATGCTATGCTATGTTATGATATGAGATGCCATGTAATGATGTGATACTATGACATGTTACATATTATGCCATGTTTTCTAAAATGTCATGGTTTTAAAAATGTCATGTTTTCAAGAATGCCATGATATGGCAAATGTTAAGTTTGGATTTGACCTTGTGACATCATGAAGCATGTTCACTAATATTGAACCACATGGTAAGATAAATCAAGTAAGGTGTCGTACCAACCTCCCGTGATCGAGGAGGCTACATGTTCAAAACCAGTGGTGACATTTACCTCTCGTTGATGCGTGAGGGTCACGTTATGATTCCCAGAACTGTTAGGGCCTTGCAAACCCTAGCTTTGTCTGGAGGTTGCGCGCTTTTGGTACGGACACTAGGGGCCCACATGTAATCAAGATAATGAGTAAAAGTGCCTAAAAGATTTATAATTGGACATAATCGGATCATGCATAAACTACATGATGATTGATATGTTACTTGATGTTTGAAAAGATTTTTGTGAGATCATGTTTGTACTTGCTGGGCGAAAGCTCATTTGTATATTTCATACTGTAGGTAAGACGCCTGCAGCATTACTTGATGGGCCATGGAGACGATGCAGCGAGTGAAGGGCGGTGTGGGATACCACTACGCAATATTTTCCTCAAATGTTTTTAAGTATGATGTTGTATATGGATGTGATGTAATGTTTCCAAGGTCCGATTTAAAAGGTCATGGTAACCTTATAATCGGCATAACAAGTAAAAGGGGTAGACATGATGAAGTTTACCCGTCAGTACAAGTTAATTCAAGTTGAGTTTCGAGTTATGATTTTTAAAATAAAATTTAAAGTTTTAAAGTTTAAAGAAAGAAAAAAAAAAAATTTTATACTGAAATTTTTTCGATAAAACAAAGATTTAAGTTTAGCAAGTTTGGTAACGGCCCACGTTTACGTATTCGGCCCTACGTAGATTTTGGGGGCGTTACAGTTATACTGGACTGCAATCTAGAATTTATCTGTTTAAAGTTGGACTTCGTAAAAATTTTTCTTATAGCTTTAAGCTATTTAGCCCTTAATGCCCTAAATAATGTGCTTAATTTTTCTATAGTGGTTTTGAATCTTATTCTTACTATCTTATCCGTAATGACGGTTTTTTGCAGTATATTTTCTATACTGTTGGAAAAAACGGATCCGATATCAGAGTTACGGCGCAGCGGAAGTTTTAAAATTTTTATGCCATTTCCAAAAAGAATCTCATGATGCATATAACAATAAATTAAATTCATGATCAAGCGTATCTTATTTCTCGGATTCCGGAATCACTAGAGCATTTGACCAATGTGTCTTCTCTACTGTTCTCAAGTTCCACATCTCAGAGTGTGCGTGGGCACATGTTCTATGAATCCAAGTGACCGGTAATATTTTCCCAAGTCTAGATCCCTCATTCTCAATTCCGATGTTCCTCATTGAGAATATGATCCAACTTCTTTATTCAAAACTACAAAACAGGAACCGGTTAACCTCTTATGAAAATGATCACTCGGTTTAACCTTCCTTACAGTTTTGATTCAATGGAATTTTCTCTCTTTTTCTTTCTCACAAGATAACCGAATTTTATGAAGTAGAAGAAACCACAATTGGTTTTCTCTCTCTCTAAAAATGTTTTTCTCCTTAGTGAATGACCAAAAATTAGTTTCTCAAGAATTTATAGCCTTTATATAGAAGTCTAATCATTTTCAAAATTTAATTCCTTCTTGAAAAATAATTAATAATTATTTTTCCGGATAAATTTTGAACCAAAAGATCATACAATTTTAGGGCTAGATTCATTGAACCTAAAAACGTTTTTCCAAGGAGAGAATCTCCTCATAAAATTCGGCTACTTTAGATAAATCTTGATTGGTGGTTCAAATTTTAAATTAAGAATCTAGACTAGTAAAAAGATCCTAGTCCTATCTAGATTCAAATTACTTTTAAACCTTTTTGAATTTAAATAAGATTCACTTGTTTGAATTAAATATTTTCCTCAAACATCAATCATATTTATTAATTTAAATAAATGGAATATTTGAAATTTTTCTCCTCTCAAAAACCATCCACAACATTTTAAAGGAAAAAAATTCATCAAATAATCTCTATTATTTAATTCAATTAATAATTTAATGTTAGGAATATATTTGAACAATTTTGAAATAAAATTTTCTTCTCTCCACTTATCTAAAAACTGTACACTACATTTAGATTAGGAGAGAAAAACTTTGTTTTCTAAAATTAAATAATTCAAACACAATCTTATTTCCAAAATTCAAATTAACCAATCACATGTTGACAAATCATATTATTTGTCTACACATATCTTACATGTCCAATCTTTTTCCGGATTGCATGTTAGAGAGTACCATGTCTTAATAGACATTACAAAATTCCATTTAAATTTACTGATCTCATTAGAAATAAATCTCGAGATGCTATATGGAACTATATGAGCTAATAGAGGGACCCGATGGAAATATGTAAAGAGACTCCTATAATTGTGAGAAATTAATCCCAGATTAATTATTCATCAATTATCAACTTCAAAACTATTCCACTAAAAGTTTGAAGCTGAACTCCTGTTTACATACCGTATTACGAAAGCTCTCTCACGTAGTGCTTCTTCCATGATTTATTCATCGCTTACTTAATCCCCACATGTTATCCATGATTGAATTAAGGACTTTTTCCGTTTTACCTTTTCAATCATTTAACTCAAAGTTCCATTATTCTCCATTGAAAGAACCACCAATTGTAAAACCATACAATTGGTAAACCATCAGAGAACACAAAGTAAACCGATGGTCAAGATCTTGTTATACTATTTTTCAATCCCCGAATAATGCCTTTAAGTAGATAACATGTACTATCATTAAGATAGCTATGGATTCCATATCTATGAATCTTGATTTCTCCATCCATAAGTCATGCAACCAAAACACAAGTATATTGACCATGAATTAACAGTGTCTCACCTGTAGTGCATTAAAGTACATAAGTCATGGATACGAACTCAAGTAATCATTTCAGGATTAAGATTAATACAGGATGATAATCAAAGCGTCATTGATTCTTATAAACGGAATTATTAAACCGAATCAATTAACACTTTAGGTCTAGTCTAATGTCACACCTCAATACTGGTATACATTAAATTTTCCACTCGGAACCTATCCGATGGTCAAGACAAACCATCCCTCCAAAGAAGTAGACAACCTTTACAATCTTATCATGAATAAGATCCCTAAATCTTATTCCATCGATTGCGGACTATTTATTTTGACTGTTATCAAATTACCACGTCTTCTATATATACCCCGTATACATATGGTAATCCGATATATTACGAACAGCCAAGGAATATTTTATATTTGCTCAAATAACCATGCAATCAACAAATGAAAGTAAATAGGACACAACTTATTAAACATGAATAACCTCCTCTTATTAATATCAAAATTTTATATTTACAGAAAATCCCTAATATTGATTTTGTACCCTTAGGGCACATATGGATCCTAATATATACTGCCTGTTCTACAACAGTACCATAATACTTTGACTTTCTGGTCAAACTTTGATCAATATAAAATCATAAATTCCCATCTTACCTATGTACTCAAAAGGCTAATGCTTAACTAAGCAATTCAGTTTGAGTCTTACAAAATCATAAGAACTCACAAAATTTAACAACAGCCCTAATCGGCTTTTTCATGAATACCTTCACAGTACAGTTCAAATTCCTTTAAAAAGGAAATCGTAATATCGTAAAAAGCTAGTCATTACAATCTACCCCCCTTAAAAAATTTTCGTCCTTGAAAATTAAAACAAACTGGGGTAGTTCTTTCTCATCTCATCTTCTAACTCCCAGGTTGCTTCTTCAACCTTGTGATTCCGCCATAACACTTTAACCATAGGAATGGTTTTCTTTCTCAAAACCTTCTCTTCCCGATCCAGTATTCGAACTAGCTTTTCTTCATACATCAAGTCCGTTGGAACCTCAATTGATTCTTGACGAGTATGTGGGAAGGATCTGGCACGTACTTCTTTAGCATTGAGACGTGGAAAACGTTGTGCATCGAAGCTAATTCTGGTGGTACTGCGAGATTGTAATCTACCTTTCCAATCCTTTCAAGGATTTCAAATGGTCCCGTGTACCTTGGACTAAGCTTTTCCTTTTTGCCAAATCTCATAATTCCCTTCATTGGAGCAATCTTAATAAAAACCAAGTGTTTGCTTAATCATCTTGATATCCTCCGAGGTCTTCTTGTTAAAATCCGTAGTTTGAAGTTGCTTTTGTCCAACTTCCTACTAATGGATGGGGGATCGACATTTCCTTCCATATAATGCTTCAAATGGAGCCATTCCAATCGAAGCGTGATAACTATTATTATAAGAAAATTTGATCAATGGCAGTTTCTGATCCCAATTTCCTTTGAAATCTAGAGCACATGATCTTAGCATATCTTCTACTGTCTGGATAGTTCGTTCTGATTGGCCATCTGTTTGGGGGTGAAAAGCTGTTCTAAACTTCAATTTTGACCCCATGGCATTATGAACACTCATCCAAAATCGTGAGGTAAAACATCCATCATGATCTGAAATGATAGATCTTGGTACTCCATGTAATCGAATGATATGGGATACATAGATTTCTACTAATTTTTCCACTGAAAAGGTAGCCTTAATAGCAATGAAGTGGGCTGATTTGGTTAATCTATCAACAATAACCCAAATCGTGTCATTCCCACTTGCGGTCCTGGGTAATCCTAGTACAAATCCATTGTAGTTTGTTCCCATTTCCATTCAGGGAGCTCTATTTTCTGTAGTTCTCTACCAGGATGTCGGTGTTCAGCCTTAACTTTCTGACAAGTTAGGTACTTCGACACGAATTCTGCTATTTCATTCTTCATATTTGGCCACCAAAAATTCTCTTGGAGATCCTTATACATCTTGGAAGCTCCAGGATGTACGGAATATGGTGTCTTATGTGCTTCTGACATAATCTGGCCCTTAAGAAATTCAAAGTCAGGAACACAAATCCTTTCCTTGAAATAAATGACACCATCTGCAGAGACCTTAAACTCCTTGTTCTTTCCATCAAAAAGTTGTGCTTCCAGCAAAAAGGAATCATTTCCTTGATGCAACTTAATGGTCTCTAAAAGATTGGATTGGAGAGTCAAAACAGACAATCTCCCTGTTATCATTTCTAATTTGAACTCGGAAATTTCCTTTCGTAGTGGCTTAGGCAACATTCCAATAGACATTAGCATCCCTACTGACTTCCTACTTAGAGCATATGCTACCCTGTTTGCCTTTCCAGGGTGGTAAAGGATCTCACAATCATAGTCCTTTACAAGTTATAGCCATCTACGCTGCCTCATGTTAAGCTCCTTCTGAGTAAAAATATACTTGAGGCTTTGATGGTCGGTATAGATTTCGCACCTATTCCCATATAAATAATGCCTCCAAATCTTAAGTGTGAAAACTACCGCTGCGAGCTCTAAATTATGCGTGGGATAGTTCCTTTTGTGAACTTTCAGTTGTCGCGAAGCACAGGCGACTACCTTCCCATCCTGCATCAAGACAACTCCTAATCCATATTTAGAAGCGTCACTATAAACCACAAAATTTCCTGTCTCTATATCAGGAATTATTAGCACCGGGGTACTGGTAAGCTTTTTCTTAAGCTCTTGAAAATTTTCTTCACACTTTTGAGTCCATCCAAATTCTTCCCTTTTCGAGTAAGGGTTGTCAATGGTGCAGCAATCTTGGAAAATCCTTCGAAAAAAATGTCGATAATATCCAGCTAAACTAAGAAAGCTTCTTATTTCTGTAACATTTTTGGGTACCAGCCATGTACTGACCGCTTCCACCTTTGCAGGGTCTACGGAAATTCCTTCCTTTAATACCATATGACATAGGAAATGAACTTTTTCCAGCCAAAATTCACATTTTGTGAACTTGGCATAGAGCTGATTCCTTCTTAACGTCTCCATCACCATCCTAAGGTGATGCTCATGTTCTTCCTTGGACCTTGAGTAAATCAAAATATCGTCAATAAAGACAATAACAAACTTGTCTAAATACTCCTTGAACACTCGGTTCATAAGGTCCATGAAGGCGGCTGGGGCATTTGTTAATCCAAACGGCATGACCAAAAGCTCATAATGCCCATATCGCGTTCGGAAAGTCGTTTTGGAAATATCCGACTCCTTAATCCTAAGTTGATGATAACCGGATCGCAGGTCGACTTTCGAAAATACGACTTCTCCCCTAAGTTGATAAAAAAGATCATCAATACTTGGAAGAGGATACTTGTTCTTAATCGTAAGCTTGTTCAGCTCGCGATAGTCAATACACATACGCAGCGACCCATCCTTTTTCTTGACGAACAAGACTGGTGCTCCCCACAAAGAATGACTTTGCCGGATTAATCCTTTGTCAAGCAGTTCCTACAACTGTACTTGAAGTTCTCTAAGCTCAGCTGGTGCCATACGGTAAGGCGCTTTCAATATTGGTGCGGCTCCAGGCAATAACTCGATCTCAAAAGAATTTGCTCGTTCTGGTGGGAGTCCTGGTAAGTCCTTCGGAAAGATATCCACATACTCCTTTATAATGGGGATATCGTCTGGTGTTAGCTCTACATCCTGATCTTTGCCCACTATGTTAGCTAAATATCCTTGGCATCCATTAGCTAACATTTTCTGAGCTTTCATTGCCAACACTAGTCTAGTCGCTGATCTCCGAGACTGTCCGTAGAAAGTAAACTCTTCTTCGCCGTAAAGACTAAACGTAACACAACGCTTTCGACAGTCGATCTGAGCGTTGTACTTGCCTAAGAAATCCATTCCTAAGATCACATGAAAATCCTGAAGCTTGATTGCGATGAGATCTACATACAATTCTCTGCCATAAATGCCTACGGAAGTATTTCGTATCCAAAAATTGGACCACAAAATTTCTCCGGATGGCAGAGAGTTTCTAAAAGGTTGCTCTAACTTATCTATACCTCTTCCTAATTTCCGGGCAAACTCCAAAGATACAAATGAGTGAGTTGCACTAGAATCAAACAAGGCAATAGCATCATGTGTGGCAATAGAGATCTGATCTATTACCACATGTGAAGTCCCAGCTTCGGCATCTCCCCTGGTGTAGGCATAAATCCTAGCTTGGGGTTTAGGAGCTTCTAATGTGCCTTGTGTGATCGTTGGTCCTTCGATGCTTGCTTGAACTGCATGTAACTGGTTGTTGGCATTCCGGCTCGGGTATGGAGGGTTCTGGTTCTGGTTATTCAGAATGCAGTTGCTTGCATAATGCCCCTCCTTGTCACAAAGGTAGCAAGCGTTCGTCCCCATTCTACATGCTCCCGGGTGTTTCCTTCCACATTTAGCACACATCGGGTAGCTAGTGTTATTACCCTCATTTCCTCGATCATTCCTTTTCTAAGGGTAGTTCCTTTGTTGACCCTGACCAGTGAAATTCCCTTTTCTTTTGTTCCTCCCAGACTGTTTGGAACTTTGGGTAGGGTTACTGTTTTGGCCTTTTGGGGATGATTCCATATTCTGTCAGGGCTGCACTTACTTAACTATGGCTTTCTCCTCCTTTTTAGCCTTAAAAATCTGAGCCCTTACTTCCCTATCCTGGCTGATCCAATATTCTGCTCTTATCGCCCGACTTACACAATCGGATACCAGGGTAGGAGGGCTACTGCCAGCACTAACCTGCTTGGCAATATCGGTCCGGAACATCTTCATCATTTTCTGACTTTTTCCATTTCATTTGGCACCAATTCTGGGCACAAGCGAGCTAGCTGTTCGAACTTCTTGACAGCTTCCATTACTGTCATAGATCCTTGTCTTAAACTCGTAAACTCATCTTGTTGAGCGGCAAGGATTTCCCTATTGTAGTATATAGTACAGAATTCGGTTACGAAATCCTGCCAGCTCATAGTCGAGACATATCTACGCATTTGGACTGTCATCCATCAATGTCTCACATCCTTTTTGAGTGCAAAGAAAGCATAGAGAACCTTCTTCTGTTCCGAGAGCCTCATAAAATCCAAGATAACTTGGATATCAATTAGCCAATTATCAGCGGCCATTGGATCCATCGGTCCTTCGAATTCAAGTGCCTTCATTCACCTAAATCGTTCATACAGTAAATCCTCCCGTACTAATGGTGGGTTCACTGGAATTCCAATAGGTGCTAACGGAACTTCAAAGTTCCGTGGAACCTCTTGCTGATGCGCAATCGGGGGTACCTGACGGGCTTGAGGTGGAACCTCATTAGCTCGACGCCTCTGGCTCATACGAACCATCTGCTCACGGAGTCTATCCATTTCCTGTTGCTGTTTAAGCAACTGCCGTTGTAGATTAGCTACAATATTCGCAAAATCCAGCTCAGGTGGATTTAGGGGCACTTGTCTACGTGTGTGTAACATCTTCTATACTTCCTATAAGGAAAGGTATTATCATACTATTAATACCCTCTCCTTTATTCATGACTTATTGTATCATATCCCATCGTAATCGTAGCATAACATTCATAATCATAACATAACATACATAATCATATCATAACATGACATACATTTCATACATGAACTGTCTTTTTGTGTACTTACGGAAAGTACATCATACTTTCATAGTAATATACAATGTATGTGTCTATTACATTGTGCATACTATACATACATAGGCAAAATGTCAAGATGGAAGTGGCTACTACTTGACCATCTTACATACATACAATCCTAAGGTCAAAAGAATAACTATTAAAAGTCGATCCTAAGTCTAGTCTATAAACTCGGTCGTAATTACGGAAGAAGCGTCGGAATCTCCGTCTCCGTCATCGAATAAAATCTTGTCTGGGTCGTCCTCTTACTCTTCCATATCCATCTCTATCCCCTCAAAATCCTCCCATTCTTCGACCAATTCTTCCTCAAACTCCTCTTCATCATCATCACTATCGATGATGATTATTAGGGGATCCTCGGGTTGATCATCCGGAGCAACCATAATCTAGCGTCCACTGCTAGGCATCTACTGGCTAGTGAAACCTGAAGGTGAGCCTCTATATGGCATATACGAAATATCGACTCCATATCGTATAGCCATGATGCTAACGACGCTGTTCGGCATGTCCCATCAAAAGCATGGGCTGCATCACGTGAAATATATACGCTGCGTCCCGATTATCGTCTACTTGATACGGGTCCATATCGCCTAATCTATCATACCATAATTGCATAATAAATAACTATGCATAACGAAAATAAACCTACTTACAATGATGGTGGCGATGGCAGGCAGACTGTGAAATCGGAAGGTAGGAAACCGCTCTGATACCAACTCTGTAACAACCCGCCTAATGTAGGCCGTTACCGCACATATCTTATCTTGCATACTTAATTACGAAAATCAGCCAAATTTTTTTTTTATATACGCTGCAAATTCAAACGAATAAAATACGTACTTAGAAACGTTACTAAATAAAGTCCCTTATACATAGAAAGGAATGTACATAATATAAACAAAATGTGTAGCGGCCACCATCCTACATTTCACAGCTACCAGTGCCATGCTCCACCATCTTGCATCAGAAATTGCTGCTAGGCTGCTTACCTATAGCATAAACGTAAGACATGAGCTTTTGCTCAGCAAGTACAACTTTAACATCCGCGAACATAATCATAACAATGCATGGACCAATTATGCTTATTTATGCTTTCTCAGCTTAACTTACTATTGGGCCCTTATCTTGTCATGAGTGTACATACCGTGTCGCGCAGCTATGGAGTGGTTGGGGTGGCCAGCCCAGTCCAACTCAAACCATAGACCAAACCCGACTTCGCACGGGTCGATACGACACAAGGCAAGCTTGCTTGCCATGATACTTAATTTTCATCATGTCATAATTTTGATCTTAGTCTGATCAATTTAATAGTGAACATGCTTCGTGATGTCACACATAATTAAATCATAACTGAATCATATCTTAACCATGTCATAACCATATCATAATCATATCATTAACTTAAACATGTCATACATCACATCATATTATAGCATATAACACATCAGGTAAGTAACACCACAACAAGTTTATACTGTAGGCGGAGTTGTACTTACCTCGTATACTATGTCCAATGTTACGTTGTCCCAAGTCAGGGTGCAACAACAGACTATCTCCTGCTATTCCAAAGGACATAGGGTAAGGGTTCTATAAACCACACTTATAAAATGTTAGTAACCTAACCAACATCCATATCTAAACTAGTTATATATCCCCTATATAATTCTTGATGCTTACTTGGTTATCACAGATTACCCTAAGGTTTTAGGCTCAACTATTACTCTAAGTATCTTGTTGGGTTACATTGAGTAACCCTAGGTGTGAGCCTAGGTCAACTTGGGTTGACTCTTGTTGGGTTGCTAAAGCCCAACTTAATTAACTTCCATTGGATTATCATGGATAACTTTGGGCTTTGGGCCCAATTCAATAACTCGGTATCCTTCCCGGTTACTGTTGGTCATAACTTGGTTCAAAAGTTCATTTTCTTTACTTTGGTAATGTAACGACCCGCCTAGCACAGGCCGTTACCATACATACATACATAGATAATGGCATTCATACTTACTTAGCGTAATCAGCGGAAATTTTTTTTTATTTTTTTTTTTTATACATAAAGCGCGTACGAAAGAAAGGCGAAATACGATCGGAAAGTAATATATAAGACGATGTTCGCAGTCGAATATTAAATACTATACATAAACGAAACAAAACGCGTGGCGGCAAATTATCCCACTCACTTCACAGTTCACCCTGCCCCGCTCGCCATCTTGTATCAAAAATTGCTGACAGGTTGCTTACCTACAGCATAGACGTAAGACACGTGAGCTTTCGCTCAGCAAGTATAACATAATTATCCGCAATAAGAAAACATACATAACCTACTTACTAACATAACATGCTTAACCAATCATATCATATTCTATTCTAATCATGCATGAGCCAATTATGCTTCATTCATAGCTTACTTGTTCATTCATAGCTTATCATACTTAACTTGCTTATCTTGATTATGGGCCCCTTACATAAGTGTACGTACCGGGCGCGCAACTATGGAGTGGTTGGGGCGGCCAGTCCATTTCCAACTCAAACCATAGTCCAACCCGACCTAACGCGGGTCGGTACGACACAGGTAACTTGCTTGCCAACATACTTGTCTTTCATAATTCATGTTTGATCTTACTCTTATTTAGAATTAGTGAACATGCTTCGTGATGTCACATATTCATAACATAAAATCATATCATGCTTCATAACATAAGGCATCGTAAACATATCATATCTCATGTCATATTGAAATCATAACACATAACGTCATTGCATCACATCACATAAACATTTCCTAATATCATGCATATCTAACATACAATCACATCCCATCTATATCATTCATACTTAGGCAAGTATACAACAAAAGCCTATGCTGTAGGCGGAGTTGTACTTACCTTGTCTTCCTATGTCCGATGCCTAGCTGTTCCAGATCGGAGCGCAATAGCAGATTATCCCCTGCTATTACAAATGACATAGGGTACGGATTTTGAAATCCTATTCTTAAACTGTTGGTTATCAACCAACATTTACTTACTTCCTAGTTATATGTCCCCATATCATTACCTTAGAAAAATATCGTAAACGGGTTACTATTCATAATCCCGTAAATAACCCTCGTGATAAGGGTTGAAATCGAAAGGCTTGGTCCTTTATTGGGTTACGTTGGATAACCCTTGGGCTTTGAGCCCGAACCAATAACTTGGTTAAAAATCCCATCTTGCTTTGTTTTTTAGAAATTTAGGTTTTTCTTTCAAAAATTCTTGAAAACTTATGAGTAGGTTTTATAAACTGTTAAGGGCTGAAAACTGTCATTGGAACAGTTTTAGCAGTCAAAACAATGGGTTTTGTGAAAAATACAGTTTTTCTGTTTTGTTTTAGAAAATCCTGTGTAAGAATTTCCTGTTTCCTACACAGTTTTTGGAAATCCAATTTTTATTTTAAAATCCAGATCGAATCTGAAAAAATTTTCTTCATGAAAGTTTTTGATCTTGAAAAACCCTAAAACTTTCATGTTTTGGTCAAAACCCAGTTCGGAACTTAACTCATTCGTTTACCCTGTTAAACTGTCCTGGCCGTGCATGGAAACTGGGCATGGTTAGGCTCGGTTTTCCATAAAAACGAAGGCCGTTCGAGCCTTATTTTGAAAAACTGTCCACGATGTACACTAGGAAAAACCCTACTCTACAACTTTCGTGTTTTAGGTTTTACCAAATTCGGCTTCTAAGGGCCTCAAATTCGGGTTTCCAGAAAACTGCTTAACCTAAACCCGAATCTGGCAGTTTCTTGTTTTCAAATTGGTTTTACGTCTTAATCGCGCACACTACCTCAACCGACCATAGCAGGAGCTTAACATCAACACACATCACTTTTTCTAATGTAAAATTTCTTTAAACACATTTTAAAATTCAGCCATGCAACCCATTATTCTTTTTTAGAATTCTAGGGTAGGCTTAATTTCCAAAGTTGCATAATTTGATCTACATTAGCCATGCAACCTTTTTAACCATTCTTAGCTCAACTTAAATTCACTTAGGGGACATATAACCCTAAGCAGCAGCTAACATACAAGCCATAATAATCAAACAAACATCATTTAAATCATGCATAGCTTAATAAATTCAAACCACCCTTAAATCCTAATCAAGCACATATCTAACTTCCTATAAACTAAGGCAATTAATAAATTTGAGCTTATGCTCATACAATTTGATAACTTGAAATACAATTAAATTTCAAATTGAACCAAATTGAAAAAGCTTAAGGCCATGGGAGATTACCTTTCTTGACCCTAAGAATGGTTAGGGTTTGGTCCAAGAATTTTTCTCCTTTCCTTGGCTCCTTGGTGAATTCGGCCTCCCCCTAGCCTACCCAAAAATTTTTCTGCTTCTTGGCTGCTGTTTCCTACCAAAAATCTGATCACTCCCCCTTGCTCCTAACCAGTTTTTCTCACCCTTTTCCAGCTTCCTACAGTTCGGCCACTTGGCCAAATTGAGCTCCAAAAATTTTTTCAACTCTTTCCCTTGGTTCCTAGATGAAATCCGAAATTTACCCAATGATTCCTACACTTGGATTTTGGTTTTTTTTTTTTGTTTTTCTTGGCTGATCAAGGGCGGTTTTTGGAGCTGGAAAATGGGCAGAACTTCTCCAAATTTTCTGATTTTTTTTGAAACTTTTCAAAATGGGCAGAGGTTTTGGAACTTTTCAAAATTGCAAAATAGTCCTTCAAAAACTAACATTTTGCACAAAAGGAGGGTGAGGTGGCCGGCCATACATGGTCTAGAACCATCCAAATTACTTTCTAAATTTTACTTAATTCCAAAATGATGTCATAATTAAAGGATAAGGTGATGTCATCCACCTTAGGCTTTGTTTGGCTTGTTTCTTGATAAACAGTCTAACTTTAAGCCAAAACAGATATTACAAATACTGTGTTCATCATTACACAGTATTGTATACTGTTTTGCAATCCAAAATTTATCTGTCTTAAAATGCGCTGTACGAATACTTTTCTTTTTGCCTCGAGCCCTTCGGCCCTTAATAACCTATTTAATGTGCTTGATTTTTCTATGTGGTTTTAAATCAAATTCTAACTATTTTACACATAAAAATAGTTTTGGCAGTATATTTCCAATACCGCTTAACATACTTCATTCCCGTCACATAGTTGACTTTTACGGGTCAACCTTGACTTTCTTGGTCAACTTTGACTTCCTTGGTCAACTTTGACTTCCTTGGTCAACTTTGACCTTTTTGGTCAACTTTGACTTTCTTGGTCAATGGTTGACTTTCTATAAAATCATAGAATTTTCAATCTTTTTTAACTTAAAAGATCGTGTGCTTAGCTAAGCAATCATTTTTGAGTGTTATGGTTTTATAAGAACTCATAAAATTTAATAAAAACCCTAAGCCGGGCTCTTTCATAAATGCCATTAATGGCACAATTCAAGTTTCTATACGCGAAATCAAAACGATGAAATTTCTAGTTCTTACAATCTACCCCCCTTAAAGATTTTCGTCCTCGAAAATTAGAACAAACTGGGGTAGATCTTCCTCATTTCATCTTCCAATTCCCAGGTTGCTTCTTCAACCTTGTGGTTTCGCCACAACACCTTAACCATGGGAATGGTTCTGTTCCTTAAGACCTTCTCTTCCCGATCCAGAATTTGAACTGGCTTTTCTTCATAAGTCAAGTCAGTTTGAACCTCCACCGGTTCCTGACTAAGCACATGGGAAGGGTCTGGGATATATTTCTTTAGCATCGATACATGAAAAACATTATGCATCGAAGCCAATTCCGGCGGTAGGGCAAGCTTGTAGGCTACTTTTCCAATTCGCTCCAGAATCTCAAATGGTCATGTATACCTCGGACTAAGCTTCCCCTTTTTACCAAACCGCATTACTCCTTTCATAGGAGCAATCTTGATGAAAACAGCATCGCCAACTTGGAATTCTAGAGGCCTCCTACGTTTATCGGCATAACTTTTCTGTCTGCTAAAAGCTATGTCGAGTCTTTGCTTGATCTTCTTGATATCCTCGGAGGTCTTTTTGATGAAGTCCGTGGTTTGAAGCTGTTTCTGTC
Organism: Ficus hispida; assembly: GCA_025413025.1. Taxonomy (NCBI): domain Eukaryota; kingdom Viridiplantae; phylum Streptophyta; class Magnoliopsida; order Rosales; family Moraceae; genus Ficus; species Ficus hispida. The sequence continues at coordinate 3,751,431 of CM046373.1, read as the reverse complement.
CAACTTCCTGCCAATGAATAGGAGATCGACACTTCCTCCCATATAGTGCTTCAAACGGAGCCATACCAATTGAAGCATGATAACTGTTGTTGTAGGAGAATTCGATCAATGGCAGCTTTTGATCCCAATTTCCTTTGAAATCCAGCACACATGACCTCAGCATATCCTCGAGCGTCTGGATGGTCCGCTCCGATTGACCGTCAGTTTGGGGGTGAAATGTCGTACTAAACTTCAATTTCGACCTCATGGCGTTGTGAACACTAATCCAAAATCGAGAGGTGAAATGTCCATCACGATCCGAGATGATCGATTTTGGCACTCCATGAAACCTGATGATCTGGGATACGAAAACTTCGGCCAATTTCTCCACTGAAAAGGTAGCCCTAATTGCAATGAAGTGGGCTGATTTGGTTAATCTGTCCACGATAACCCAAATCATGTCATTCCCACTCGACGTCTTGGGTAGTCCTACTATGAAATCCATAGTGATTTGCTCCCATTTCCATTCAGGAAGCTCTATTTTCTGCAATTCTCCACCAGGATGTCGATGCTCAGCCTTAACTTTCTGACAAGTTAGGCATTTTGATACGAATTCAGCTACTTCATTCTTCATATTCGGCCACCAATAGTTCTCTCGGAGGTCCTTGTACATCTTGGAAGCTCGTGGATGTACTGAGTATGGTGTCATATGTGCTTCTGACAAAATCTGATCTTTTAAATCTTCGAAGTCAGGAACACAAATCCTTTCCTTGAAATAGATAACACCATCCGCAGAGGTCTTAAACTCATTGCTCTTTTTGCCAAAAAGCTGTGTTTTTAGCAAAAAAGGGATCCTTTTCCTGGTGTGACTTAATGGATTCCATCAATTCGGATCGAATAGTCAGAGAAGACAATTTCCCCGTTATCATCTCCAGGTTGAACTCAGAAATTTCCCTTTGTAGTGGCTTAGAAAACGCTACGATAGACATCAGCATGCCTACAGATTTCCTACTTAGAGCGTCTGCTACTCTATTCGCCTTGCCAGGGTGGTAAAGGATCTCGCAATCGTAATTCTTTACGAGCTCAAGCCATCTACGCTGTCTCATGTTGAGCTCTTTCTGAGTGAATATGTACTTAAGGCTCTGATGAACGGTGTAGATTTCGCATTTGTTTCCGTACAAATAGTGCCTCCAAATCTTGAGTGCGAAAACTACCGCCGCGAGTTCCAAATCATGAGTTGGATAATTCCTTTCGTGAATCTTTAGCTGACGGGATGCATAGGCTACTACCTTCCCGTTCTGCATCAGCACAGCTCCTAATCCACTTTTCGAAGCGTCGCTGTAGATCACGAAATTTCCTGCATCTACATCAGGAATTATCAGCACAGGTGCACTTGTCAGCTTTCTCTTAAGTTCTTGGAAATTCTCTTCACACTTCTGGGTCCATTCAAATTTCTGTCCTTTTCTGGTAAGAGTGGTGAGAGGTGCAGCAATCTTGGAAAATCCCTCGACAAATCGTCTGTAATATCCAGCTAATCCAAGAAAGCTCCTTATTTCTGTAACATTCTTAGGCTCTGGCCATGTACTGACCGCCTCCACCTTAGCAGGATCTACAGAAATTCCTTCCTTTAACACCACGTGACCCAAGAAATGAACTTTCTCCAACCAAAATTCACATTTTGTGAACTTGGCATACAGCTGATTCCGTCTCAACTTTTCCATCACCAACCTAAGGTGATGCTCATGTTCCTCCTTGGACCTTGAATAAATTAAAATATCATCAATAAAGACGATAACGAACTTATCCAAATATTCCTTGAACACTCGGTTCATCAGGTCCATAAATGCAGCTGGGGCATTGGTTAGTCCAAAGGGCATAACCAAAAATTCATAATGCCCATATCGAGTTCGAAAAGCTGTCTTGGAGATATCTGATTCCTTAATCCTAAGCTGATGGTAGCCTGAACGTAAGTCGACCTTCGAAAATACTACCGCTCCTCTGATTTGATCGAAGAGATCGTCTATCCTTGGAAGGGGATACTTGTTCTTGATCGTAATCTTGTTTAGCTCACGGTAGTCAATACACATGCGCAAAGATCCATCTTTCTTCTTGACGAAAAGCACAGGGGCTCCCCATGGGGAAAAGCTTTGTCGTATAAATCCCTTATCCAGCAGTTCCTGCAACTGCACTTGGAATTCCCTAAGCTCGGCAGGTGCCATGCGGTAGGGTGCTTTCGATATCGGTGCTGCTCCAGGTAGTAATTCAATTACGAACGAGATTTCGCGTTCTGGCGGGAGTCCTGGTAATTCTTCCGGAAAGACATCCACATAATCCTTAATAATGGGAACGTCCTTCGGTGTCAACTTTACTTCTCGATCCTTGTCCACTATGTTAGCTAAATATCCTTGACAACCATTAGCTAACATTTTCCACGCCTTCATTGCTGAAATCAGTCGGGTTGCTGAGGGTTGAGCCTGTCCGTAGAAAGTGAACTCTTCTTTGCCGTAGGGGTTGAACGTGACGCAACATCTTCGACAGTCGATCCTGGCATTGTATTTTCCTAAGAAATCCATCCCTAAGATCACATCGAAATCATGAAGCTTGATCGCGATGAGATCTACAAACAATTCTCTGTTACAGAGAATGACGGAAATATTTCGGATCCAAAAATTGGACCACAAAATTTCTCCGGAAGGCAAAGAGGTTTTGAAAGGCTGCTCTAACTTTTCCGCACCTCTTTCTAATTTCTGGACGAACTCCAATGACACAAATGAATGGTAGCACCCGAATCAAACAAGGCAACAGCATTATGAGTGGCGATAGAAATCTGACCTGTCACCACATGCGAAGTTCCAGCTTCCGCATCTCCCTTCGTGTAAGCATATATTCGGGCTTGGGGTTCCGGAGCCTCCAATCTACCTTGAGTGATTGAGGGTCCTTCCAGCCTCGCTTGAACGGCATGCAACTGGCTGTTGTGGTTCCGGCTTGCATAAGAAGGGTTCTGGCCCTGATTGTTCAAGGTGCAGCTCCTCGCATAATGCCCTTCCTTGCCACATAGGAAACAAGCATTAGATCCCATTCTGCAAGCCCCCGGGTGTTTCTTTCTACATTTGGCGCACACCGGGTACTCAATAGTGTTTCCCTCATTTCCTCTAATGTTCTTCTTTTGAGGGAAATTCCTTTGTGGACCTGGCCCAGAGAAATTTCCTTTTCTCTTGTTCCTCCCGAACTGCTTGGAACCTTGGGCAGGGCTATTCATCAGGCCTCTCTGGGTCGCTTCAAGTGCTTGCCGGGGCTGCGTCGGCTTTATCACCACTTTCTCTTCTTTCCTCGCCTTAAAAATCTGAGCCCTTGCTTCCCTATCCTGGTTAATCCAATACTCAGCTCTTATGGCCCGACTCACACAGTCGGATACTAGGGTAGGTGGGCTGCTGCCGGCACTTACTTGCTTGGCGATGTCAGTGCGAAACATCTTCATCATTCGCCTGACCTTTTCCGTTTCATTTGGCACCAACTCCGGGCACAAACGGGCTAACTGCTCAAATTTCTTGACTGCCTCCATTACAGTCATTGATCCTTGCTTCAAACTGGAAAACTCGTCCTGCTGGGCTGCTAGGATCTCTCTATTATAAAACATGTTCCGAAACTCTGTAACGAAATCCTGCCAGTTCATGGTAGTGACGTCTCGGCGCATCTGGACGGTCATCCACCAATGCCTTGCGTCTTCTTGAGAGCGAAGGACGCACACAGAACCTTCTCCTGTTCTGATAGTCTCATAAAATCCAAGATAACTTGGATATCAATCAACCAGTTATCGCAGCTATCGGATCCATTAATCCCTCGAATTCTGGCGCCTTCATCCGCCTGAAGCGCTATAAAGCAAGTCCTCTCGTACTGGTGGCAGATTCGCAGGAATCCCTACAGGTGCTATCGGAACCTCAAAGTTCCGTGGAACCTCTGGTGAACCTCTGGTGCCTCAGGTGCTACCGGGTCTACTCTCTCAGGGTGTGGGGGAACTTCATCTCCCCTAGGTCTTTGATTCATCTGAGCCAACTGTTCTCGCAATCTATCAGTTTCACTTGCTGTTCAAGCAACTGCCGTTGTAAATTCCCTACAACGGTCGCGAGATCAGGCTCCTGAGGGTTTGCAGGTACCGCTCTACGCATATCCGTTCTACGGGTACGCACCATTTCTAATTCCTATAAAATTTCAAGAAAAGATATTACCATATTATCAATATCCTTTCTTTCATGCAGATGATATCATATTGTACCACAATCTTGGTGCATAGTAATCATACTCGATTATAGTCATATCATCGAAACGTACTTCATACATAACATATCATTCATACATATCATATCTCATAACATACCATAACATGATTTTCATAATCACATTGTAACATAGCATTTCATTCATGAACTGCCTTTTTATATTTGTACAAAAATAATCATATTTACACCTCGTAAATACATATCTTATACATACTGTACATACATAGTCAAAAATCTGGATGGAAGTGTCTACCACTTTACCATCATACACATGTACAAGCCTATCATCCAAAAAGAATAAGCTAGTACCCATCAGTCTAGCATCAAAAGTATATATACAAGCAACCTAATCTATGTGCTCTATAGTAACTACGATGCATCAGATCTGAATCTCCCTCTCCATCGCAAACGGAATCTCCTCTGGATCTCATCAAATCCTCCTCATCCTCTAACCAACCTGTCCTCGGCTCCGGCTCGGCTCTAGATCTCCTCATCGTCACTAAAATATCATAATCAGGTGATCCTCTGGTGGTCCTCCGGAACAACGATGAGATCATCGGGATCATCATCATCAGCCCTAAGTCGCCTCGGCCTCCTGCGGTGGCACCTCCTGAATCGGACGCTGGAATCGGGTCCTCCGGGAAAACTGGGCCCACCTCGTAAACTGGCTCTCCAATCCCCGCATCATCTACAGGCGCCTGATGGCCCTCTGCCATCTCTGGGGCGTGCATCCCATGAATGATAGCCTCGGCCCCCACAATCTCGTCTATCATGTGCCCGACCGATATGCCAGGCGCAGGCATAGGGACGTACTGACGGATCTGAATCGGCAATCCGTTCCTAAGGATCACTAATGCCTGAAGCTCGGGACTGTGTAGCTCCTGAGGAATGTAAGGCATCATCGACTCCAGAAAACGTCGGCAATAATGACTCATGGTCTCCTGAGGGTATGCGTGCCAGTCAGCGACATAACCCAGGTAACGGGTATAGTGCATATCCTGATAGATCTCAGGATCCCATAGTAAGTCGCCCGCTCCCTCTCCCAGCAGCGGTCCGTACCTGGTGCCCACAGCCGCATGAAAATGAGCCCATGTGCGACTAGGTAGCTGTGGCTCGCCTATAGTAATCCACCATATCGGGCATCCACAGCGAAGCACCGGCTAGCTAAAGAGACCCTGGAACCGGGCCTCTATATGGCAGATGTAGAAGATCATCTCCATGTCGTACAACCACGCTGCCACGGTACTGTACGTCTCGTGCCATCGAACATAAGCGGACACGACTGAAAGAATGACCTCGTCGCCTCTCGGTCCGCGCCGACTATAGCTGGGTCCATATCGTCGAGTCTACCATAACATAGGCGCATAATAATTATTTACTATTAAGAATAAAACTTAACTTACAATGATGGTGGCGATGGCAGGCAGACTGTGAAGTGGATAGCAGGAAAACCGCTCTGATACCAACTCTGTAACGACCCGCCTAGCACAGGCCGTTACCATACATACATACATACATAATAATGGCATTCATACTTACTTACTTAGCGTAATCAGCAATATTATTTTTTTTTTTTTATAAAGCGCGTACGAAAGGAAAGGCGAAATATGATCGGAAAGTAATATATAAGACGATGTTCGCAGTCGAATATTAAATACTATACATAAACGAAACAAAACGCGTGGCGGCAAATTATCCCACTCACTTCACAGTTCACCCTGCCCCGCTCGCCATCTTGTATCAAAAATTGCTGACAGGTTGCTTACCTACCATAGACGTAAGACACGTGAGCTTTCGCTCAGCAAGTACAACATAATTATCCGCAACAAGAAAACATACATAACCTACTTACTAACATAACATGCTTAACCAATCATATCATATTCTATTCTAATCATGCATGAGCCAATTATGCTTCATTCATAGCTTACTTGTTCATTCATAGCTTATCATACTTAACTTGCTTATCTTGATTATGGGCCCCTTACATAAGTGTACGTACCGGGCGCGCAACTATGGAGTGGTTGGGGCGGCCAGTCCATTTCCAACTCAAACCATAGTCCAACCCGACCTAACGCGGGTCGGTACGACACAGGCAACTTGCTTGCCATCATACTTGTCTTTCATAATTCATGTTTGATCTTACTCTTATTTAGAATTAGTGAACATGCTTCGTGATGTCACATATTCATAACATAAAATCATATCATGCTTCATAACATAAGGCATCGTAAACATATCATATCTCATGTCATATTGAAATCATAACACATAACGTCATTGCATCACATCACATAAACATTTCCTAATATCATGCATATCTAACATACAATCACATCCCATCTATATCATTCATACTTGGGCAAGTATACAACAAAAGCCTATGCTGTAGGCGGAGTTGTACTTACCTTGTCTTCCTATGTCCGATGCCGAGCTGTTCCAGATCGGAGCGCAATAGCAGATTATCCCCTGCTATTACAAATGACATAGGGTAAGGATTTGAAATCCATTCTTAAACTGTTGGTTATCAACCAACATTTACTTACTTCCTAGTTATATGTCCCATATCATTACCTTGAAAAATATCGTAAACGGGTTACTATTCATAATCCCGTAAATAACCCTCGTGATAAGGTTGAAATCGAAAGGCTTGGTCCTTTATTGGGTTACGTTGGATAACCCTTGGCTTTGAGCCCAAACCAATAACTTGGTTAAAAATCCCATCTTGCTTTGTTTTTAGAAACTTAGGTTTTTCTTTCAAAAATTCTTGAAAACTTATGAGTAGGTTTTATAAACTGTTAAGGGCTGAAAACTGTCATTGGAACAGTTTTAGCAGTCAAAACAATGGGTTTTGGAAAAATACAGTTTTTCTGTTTTGTTTTAGAAAATCCTGTGTAAGAATTTCCTGTTTCCTACACAGTTTTTGAAATCCAATTTTTATTTTAAAATCCAGATCGAATCTGAAAAACTTTTCTTCATGAAAGTTTTTATCTTGAAAAACCCTAAAACTTTCATGTTTTGGTCAAAACCCATTTCGGAACTTAACTCGTTCGTTTACCCTGTTAAACTGTCCTGGCCGTGCATGGAAACTGGGCATGGTTAGGCTCGGTTTTCCATAA